>VUQG01035655.1:1389-15699 GCA_015106755.1 Etia nguti
AAAAGACCGAAGGTTGAGGCACACAACGATGCTGTTGGCAAAGTTTCTGGGCTGGCAAAGTTTCTGGGCTTCCCTCATAACAGCCATCCCTCGAGAGTCTCTCCATTTTAAGCAATGCATGATCAGGGACTGTAACATCTAGTCCTTTTTACTGAATTAATTAAAACAATGTTTTTCAAAAGACTCTGTATATTTGTGTAGAAAGAATTGCTAATTTATTTGTTAACTGCTTCACGCTGTCTCCAGATAAGTCGGGAATATTTTGCTGACTCATTTTTAAAATAATCGTTATTTAGGTGTAACGTGACTTAAGCTTTCCATTTTAATTAATGTTAAAATCATTTTTGCTACGATACCACCAGTATTGCCCTTCAATGGCTGGACCGGTTTTCATAAATACTATAGTTAGCTGTCTGCTTTCCTCTGGGTTTTACACAACTGTGACAGCGAAAGTCAGCGATGTAGGTAACTGGGAAAAGTGAAAACTTCACTAGCCCTAGTTTAAGTCTCAGACCTTCCTGGCTGACACTAACAAATGCTAATGTTAGCCTCCAATTTGGGCCTTTAGCTAGCTGACCAGCTTAAATTAATTCGGTGGTTAACAGACTATAGTGGTAATATTTTTGAAAGTTTAGTTTCACCACAACACATTTATCATTATGTCCATTTTGTAGCACATAGAAATGTTTAGTTAATATTTGCAGACATACACATTTTCCCTGTAACTGTCTTTTTACTCCAAGATTAGTTGAAAATGTAATTTATGAAATGCTGAGCATCATTTTTAGTATGTGGAATATTTATATGACCTCGTTGTGCTAATGTAATTAAATAATAATAATTATAACTAAATAAATAAATAATAACAATATCTTGATTGAAGTATAATATAAGCACAGTGCTGGTGCGTGGGTTTTATATGCCTTGTGGGGGATGCTGACAGATTATAAACTGTTATGTCTATATCAAGCTTTTAGCCTAATATAAGCAGAGATATTTGTATCTTTCTTAAAAATTCAGATCCTTAGATTATTTGAGAAGCTATCACTACTTAAAATACTCTAAACCCTGCAGAGGAAAGATTTTACTTATTTCACATGTGATCACACATTCGGTTTTCCAGTGGAGAGCAATGGCCAAGAAAAGGAAAGACTTCACTGAGTGAAAAAAAAGATGAAGATAGAAGCTGGTGATGATCCTAAGTAGCTGGTCTCAGGAAATGAAGAAAAAACCTGATCACCTTCTCTACAAACACAAGGTGAGTTTAATGTTGTGACTGATTTAGTTTTTCAAGTTATGTATGTTACTTTAATTATAAACTGCTTATGTTGCAACAGAATGCTGTTATGTGTATGCAGCTCTGAGTGTATTATAAACCTTTGTAGGGCTGTGTGATATGACGACAGATATCGGATGACAAAATGATAACATCTATCGTTTCAAATTGTACGCTATTTTTTGTTTCGTGGTGTTGCAAAATACACTGTTTACGGCAATATTTTTTCATCGTTTGGATGGTCACCATGTGGATGCAGGCACAGAGAATACCAGCATGGCCAGTAAAGATGAGGTAGAACCAGGTAGCTTCAAACAGAAGGACCTCTGTAGCACGGACTTGCTTTGGTTCTGAAAAGTCTGACATGGCCCAGAAAACTGTACTGTGCAAATTATGCCGCAAACCGGTCTCCACCACCACTCAAACACGACAAACCTCTTCTACCACCTATGCAAGAATCACGTGAAAGAGTATGGAGAGAGTTTATGGATGAGAAGCAAAAAAGAGCCGTCAGGTGCTCAAAGTAACCTTAGACTAAAACATTAGAACAGGTTTTTCCCTGCAGCACACCATGTAATTAATCCAAAGAAAATGGCGGTGAGGCCCAGCTGAAAACACTTCACACAGGTCGAGTTGCCCGAGATTCACAGAATTGAAAGAAAATGCACTATTTGGTGATATTAAATCTCCTGAGACCCAGGAAAAAAAGTATTTTTCATATAAATCAAGTATTGGGTTGGTAAAAAACACATTGCAAAAACAATTTTGTTTTTAACTAATTTTATTTAAATTTTACAACATGTGCACTTCACTGCACAAGGGGAGTTCATTGATCACGAATGTGAACTAACAAAACTCGAGGGCTATTTAAGAAAATTACATGCTCCACTGAACTCTTTGTAAGAAGGATATTAAAACATATTTACATAACAATATCATAAAAAAGTAGATCATGGGTCAACTTAGAACTCATTCACACTTTCCCAAATTTCAGGAACACCTTCTTTATATCTGTTCAGTTTTTTTTATGTAGCACCACTTAAACAGTCAACAAATCTTGACTCAAAGTACGCTATATTGTAAGGTAAAGACCCTTCAAAAATGTTCAAAAATGTTCACACCAATGTGAATTGCATTTGTCAGGTGTCCTGTTTGAAGAAAACACTTTGGAGCCACTTGAATGAATGTATATAAACACATTTACATGAGGGCAACCTGATTTCAAGGAAATAAAAATGCTCAAATTTGAAAGTTTGTGCGTTATTTTGTCTGTGTATTAGCTGTTTAGTCATTTTATGACGAGATGAATGCTTTCGTTATATTTTAGTATAGTTTTTGAGTTGAGAGAATAAAAGAATATTTAACATTAATTCTACCAATGTTGTTGTGTGCTAAGCACTACATTTAATGAACTATAGTGAAAAGATGTGCCTGTAAATGGTAATATAAACAGAACTTTCAATTTTTCTATTATCGGAAAATATCGGTTAATGATGCAAAAAATATACTGTGAATAAACTGAATTTTCCGTTTTATAACTGAAGGAAATGTCCATAAATAGTACAGAGATACTGTAAATCTACAGAATTTTCCGTTTTATCATTTACAGAAAAGTCCGTCAAACTTCCTTAAAAAAATAGAAAATGTACTGGCAGAAAATTACCAGAAAATTTTCAGTTTTTTTACGGATTTTTTTTATTTATTTTTTTTACAGTGCTCTTCGTCACTACCTTGTGGAGATTAACAGGTCAAAGTTCTTTTGAAACTGGAAACATTGCTGCTACCAAAAGAGTCTTAGGGCGGAAGATGTGTTTGAACTTCCTTCTCCCTAGGACTAGTTAAGAGGGAAACATTTATTCATTCATTTATTTATTTTACAGCATCCATTCAGTGCAGATACAATTCTTTGTTTTCTTATCATGAAGTCGACCTAAAAGAAAGTCGTTTTGAAAGCTCCTTAACAATAATTATTTTATTTTAGACAAAGTTTAGACAAAGAAAAGTCAGAACATCACTGAACAATTTTGGAAATACTGCTGGTACTGAAGCTTCAGACCAGCTAAAGCTGGGCATACACTGTGCAATTTTTTTCAGTCATGTTATTCAGCTCCTGCTCAAACTGCACGGTTGAATCGCAGGGGTTAGAAGTTCGTAGGTCACGATGCAGGGTCTCACAATATACGGCCCGAAGCTCAGTTCTGCGACCTGAGTGCTCACACTCTGCATCAAAATTTTAGCTTGTTAACATGAATTATTACCAAAGCTTATATTATATATCTAATATATAACACAAAATCTGTCTCTTGCTCTTCCTCTCTCTCCCTCTGTCTTTCACTCACACAGACACACTCCACCAACAACATCAACTTTGCTAAATTGCTATTGAAAAATATTGACTTACCACGCAGCTGCAATTGAGCAGAAATGTCCATCCAACTCTTTTCACGGTTGTTGTGGTCGTGATAATTTTGTAACGCCACATCAAAAAGGCTCGGATGAGCTTGCCAAAGTTCTAAAAGTTGGGCCTCCATTGCTTGTGTCCAGATCACACACTGCACTGCCGTGCTGCTTCGTCTTTTGCACATGCGCAGTATGAGACGTTGCGTTAAATCGGCTCGTTGCATCGCCTCAATAGTGTAACACCCTCACGAGTGGCAACCAGGATTTCAAACAGGTTTGATTTTCTTGTGACCATACCATTGATGATCGGGAGCTGGTCGTGAGCTGTTAATTGCTTCTCATTACCCCATGAATACTACACGATGCACGACACACGATTAAGGCGGAACTCGGGCCCATCCCCAAAACGGTCGCACGACTGAAAAATCATCTCAAAATGGGCCAAAAATCGCACAGTGTATGCCCAGCTTAAGCTAGAGAACACAACAGAACTGCAGCCATTTTTTCTCGTAAAATGTTTAAGGTTATTATTACGTTCTACATACAGATAAAGGAACATATCGTACTTACAGAGCAGTGACAGCAGACGTATTTCCTTCATGGTTTTTCTTGGTAATGGTGTTGAAACCTCATCTCAGCTCAGCTTAGCTTTAAGGCCCTCCTCCTTCCTGTGACAGACTCCGTTGTGGTTTCATCACATTTCCTGGTGTGTTCCTTTGTTTGGTGGCAGTAAAAAATGATTAAAAAAAACAGAGAAGAGAAAACAATAATACGAATACATGAAAATATTCATGATGCATTCACTGATGGGGAAAATAGCATGAAGGAAACAGCCTGAAGTTTCTATTTTGATCAGAAAGATTCTGTACTAATTTTTTTTACTTTTTAAAAGTATTTGTCCTAAAATTGTCACGGCTGCGGCAGCAGTCGTGTGGCGTAGGTCGCTGGACTCTCCTCTTCTTGTGTTTAGATGTTGCCCTGTCACGTGACGTGACTTAGACCCTTTGGGGGTTGTTAAGTTGTTTACATAATATTTATATTTTCAACAGTTGTTGTTTTTGTTGTTGAGAATTTTAATTGTAATGTTTGTATTATAGTTTCTCAACAGTATTTGTTTGTTTTAATTTGTTTACTGGCTTGCTTGCACTTTAAGATTTTTCTTAAAAAAAAAAAAAAAGATAACTAAACCACCACGGCAGATCCGATGGCATTTTCATCCTTCACAGCATCATTTATTCTTACAATAATCACACGGTTTCTGTAACAGTACATTCAACGGCTGCAGCTCTCCAGCTGCCAGCCATACACATCACTGCCAACAACAACACAAGCAGAGCACAGGTTTTAAGCCAGCGAGGCTTGATTGTAGGTGCCGTGCACGGCATCTACAATCAAGCCTCGCCACATACCCCCATTGCCTGAGGTTGGAGAGCCATCTGGCCGAACGTACTCTGCCCTCCGCGAGCAGTTGAGGGAATCAGCCTGGACCATCGGCGCCTCAGGCCCGTGCCCCGCGACGGGGAAATGTCCACTCTGGCGGTCCCCCATGCATCTAGTGGCACCAGTGACGCGATGGTTCCAGGGGCTGCCCGCACCTCCAGCGGCAGCCCCGGAGCTGGTCCGGTGGCCACCCATGTGGCAAGCAGTGGCAGCTGGGCAGGCGTGGAAGTGAGCCGGGGCTCACAGGCAGCTGGGCAGGCGGCCGGCACGCAGGACCACACAGAGAAGAGAGGCTGGACCGGACAGCACGCCGCCCTCCTGCGTGGCAGGATCCCCGTGCACCTTGACCTCCGTCTCCAGCTTGGCAGTTCCTGCTGGTGCGCCAGCCTACTGCTCACCCCAGCCTACTGCTCACCCCGAGCCGGTCCTTCCCGCGCGCTGTCCACCCGTTCGGGCCAAGCCGGCTCCCTTGGCACAGGGACCTTCGCCTCCTAGCGTGGCTCCCCCACCTCTCCCGGCTGGAGCAGCCCTTCACGCACCTCCTCCACCTCTGGCGGGCACGGAGTCTTGCGTGCCTCCTCCACCTTAGGCTGGGCAGGTCGCAGACACAGTGGTTGCTCCGCAGCACTCCTCCAAGGGGCCGGGATGGGTGCAGGCACCTGCTGGGCCCCAGCTGCTCCCAGCTGAGGCGTGGGGATGGGTGCGGCAGCAGGCTGAATTCTGACTGGTCACACCCTGGGGGCCAGCACGGGCACTGCGCAGTCGAAGGTCATGGCAGCGATGTCGAGCAGGACCGGATCAGAGTCGCCAGATTCTTCATCCTCTGCAGGTGGTGCTTAGTCTGATCCTGCAGCTCTTCCCGCCGACGGCAGGACACCGACGCCTGCTTCCGCTGCGTGGCCGCCAGCTCGGTCACCATTTGCGCCAGCTCCCCCCTCTGCTGGCCAAGTCCTGGGTCCGCCGCGTCCTTCTTCCTGGGTTTGGGCACCACCACAGCAGACCCGCTGGCATTTTCATGCTTCACAGCATCATTTATTCTTACAATAATCACATGGTTGCTGTAACAGTACATTCAACGGCTGCAGCTCTCCCGCTGCCAGCCGTACACATCACCACCACCAACAACAACAACACAAGTATAGCACAGTTTTTTGTTACTGGACTTCTTTGCAAACCACAGAACAAACACCATGTTTGAACATAGGGGCATTCAAAAGTGCATATGACACCAGGACACTCTAGGCTGCAGGTCGATGATCGATTTTGTAATCGTATAATCAGATCTGTGGCTGTGTGTTCTGCACACTCAGGTAAAGACTGGGGCTGAGCTGTCAATTAATCACCACCTGGTGGTGAGTTGGATCAAATGGCTTGAGAGGATGCTGGACAGACCTGGCAGGCCTAAACATCTGGGAATGCCTGGCAGAGGCTCCAGCCGCCAAGATCTTCAACTCTCAATTACAGCAAACCTTTGATAACATTCCGAGGGAGACTTCCTGATATTGAGTCCGAATGGACCATGTTCAGCACCCTCATTGCTGAAGCTGCTGTTGGCTTGATCAGGTGATGGCCTCCAGCTCGCAGCTAAGCACACAGAGACGATTGAGCCTTTGCGGTTGTAGCGCCTAAAGTGTGCAATAA
Organism: Etia nguti; assembly: GCA_015106755.1. NCBI lineage: Eukaryota > Metazoa > Chordata > Actinopteri > Cichliformes > Cichlidae > Etia > Etia nguti. Next base: position 8,147 of record VUQG01035655.1, read on the forward strand.
TCTAACCCTACATATTAGACAGGCTCCTACTCTCAAATCTTATCTCTAAAACACATTTGTATTCAGTGGCTTAACAGTATGAGAGTTATTTGATGTTTGGTGTTTGATGTTTGGTACTAATATTATAAGTTATTTTACTAGGTATTTTGTATTTTTGTAAAGCACTTTGGTCAACATTGCTGTTGATGCTATATGTGCTATATAAAAAAAGAAACAATAACAAATCTATTCTAATGCGAATTTTATTCACAGATACTTTTGTAAATATGTTCACTGCAATAGTCTATCCTATTGATTCATATGAAATTGAATAAATAATCCTTATTGGTCTCGCTAAGTAATAGGCATGTTAATAAACTATGGTTTTATTAAACTGATTTTATATTTATGCAGTTTATTTGAGGATTAATACTCCCAAAGCAACAGGGATGTACTGCTTACAACTGAAGGTCTCATGCTGACCAAAAATAATTATAATCACTTTCTGTTAAAACTAAATTGGTAGCATTGCACTAAAATTCAATACTACATTAACCACAAGAGGCCAGAATACGAGTGATCATGAAACAGCAAATTGAGGTTCACACAGCTGAGCTAAACTGTTCACACTACATGTGCTACTGAATTTGGTGATTCCTTTTATCAACAATGTAAAAGGCACAAACAATTTTATCTAAAAATCATCCAGTGGCAACACTTATTACAAGATTCAAGTGAGTGTGTTTATATATTTGAGCTTGTGTATATATAGTTGGAACCCTGTGTGGATTTTAGAAAATCCAAGATAAATTCAAACGTATGCACCCAGTTTTTTGTTTTTGTTAATGATTAAAGATGTATGCTGTACAATCATTCCACCCTGAAAAAACTGCAGTTCAAAGAAATAATTAAAAGCCCCAAATTACCGAGACGTTCATGCCCATCATGATTATGTGGAAACTATGATGAGTGTACTGAAAACACGAGGGAAGTGAAAGAGCTCAGTTCATCATTGCATGTCTGCTGCAGCCTGAGCTTATTGCATCATAACTAAGGCAGGGTTCAGGGATGATCCAGCTCATCCTTGGCAGATTGGTGTCTATGTATGTGAGGCTGGCTGCAGGAATGTCAAAGATAACAAATGTGTCTCTGGCCCATCATTATGCAATAATAATAATAATAATAATAATAATAATATGCAATAAGATAAATTATATTAAGTATGTTGTAATTGATAAACAGAATCATAATTTGTATATTATTTTGCTGATAATTAATCATTCTTAATACTAATCAGGATATTGTCAGCTATAGGTTTAACCAATATAGTAAATGAGAAAATATAATCTGAGAAAAGAAATGATCATAATAACAGGCATCTCACTGATTCTATATAAAGTGGCTTGTTTGTGACCTTGGAGGCTTTGTGTGAGAAGGTTGGGAGGAGGGAGTGAGTGAGACACTAAGGAGACTGAAGAATATCAGAGAATCTCTGACTTTATTGTGTATGATTTTAAAAAAAGCTATATTGAGTATATTGTGATTGAAATGCCAAGCAGATAACCTTACAAATATTCTGCAATATTGCATAATTTTAAAAAGTATAAATTTCTTCAGTATTGAATATAGTGAGTGAGAAAGGTGACTGAAAAGGAAAAAAATCAATGCATCATGGGAATCCCCCGGCAGCCTACGTCTATTGCAGCATAACTAAGGGAGGATTCAGGGTCACCTGGTCCAGCCCTAACTATATGCTATAGTAAAAAGGAAGGTTTTGACCTAATCTTAAAAGTAGAGATAGTGTCTGTCTCCTGAATCCAAACTGGAAGCTGGTTCCACAGAAGAGGGGCCTGAAAACTGAAGGCTCTCCCTCCCATTCTACTTTTAAATACTCTAGGAACAACAAGTAAGCCTGCAGTCGAGAGCGAAGTGCTCTAATAGGGTGATATGGTACTACAAGTTCATTAAGATAAGATGGGGCCTGATTATTTAAGACCTTGTATGTGAGGAGCAGGATTTTGAAAAATGTCTGTGAAGACATCGGCTAGCTGATCGGCGCAGTCTCTCAGCACGCGACCTGGGATGTTGTCTGGTCCAGCAGCTTTCTGTGGGTTGACCTTGGTGAGAGTTCTCCCCATGTCGGCTGCAGGCAAAGAGATGGTCTGGTTGGTGGTCGGGGGTGAACAGTCACCAACTTTTTACCGAATGTTTTGATGGGGGTGCTATTAGCTGCTGTTAATTGCGGCTCCTCTGCCCTCAGCTAGCCTGTCAGAACTAGCTGGGGGCAGGAGGCTATTCTTGGAGCCGGAGTCTACCAGGAAATGTCTAGCCGAGTGTGAGTCTTCTATAAAGAGCAGCCATTATCTGCCGCCATTGGTCGCAGCCGATACAGGGCACAGGCAGACTCGTTTTCCTGGGCTTTGAGGCAACACTTTGGCACCAAAGCACTGGATGCCACATCGCCAGGATGCCGACGCTCCTAGTAGCCAGGAAAATGCGGTCTGTTTCTTCTGCCAGTGGTCGGTAATCCCTCACATCCAGTTTTGAGATCCATTCCCAGACGCCTTAATGCCAACTCACACCCTGGGCTATCTGACCTCAGGAAATCACATGATAGGGTGGGGCTAGGTTTCACAATGGTTTCACGACCTTATTTTCAATGGTGCGATTAAAAAAAATCCTAGGTTGCATCCGTGCGACCTGTCATTTGAGTAAAAAAAAAAAAAGTCTCCTCAACTCTGAAAGGCTCCATGTGGTCAACAACAGACACACATTATGTGTACGTTTTGAAAGTGCTGGCAGATAGAGAGAGGTGAGTAGCCTAGGCCTGACTAAAGTGGATGTAACTGTGGGTAATGAGAAAAGATGAACGATTGATAACTTTTTCGTTAAGGCTTCATCTGTCCAAAATTCATAACCAGCTCTGACAAAGAGCCATCAATCTCTGAACGCTGAAAAAGCACAGTGTATCCAGAAAACACATTACATGTCACATATAGGTCGTCAGAGGAGGCCGATGTGATGATTAAGTTTAACATAGTCTACAATATTGCCAAAGAGTGTCAAAGCACTTTAAGCACAAGCAAGCACTTTTTCAGTAACTTATCTTTCTTGTAGAACTTTGCTCCAAATAAAGAACTTTGTGTTGACAAGATTGTTAGTTAATCATTTACAAATCAATATTGTCTGTATGGACAGCAATTTCATTGTGTAACACTGGTCTGGAGACGGCATCAGATAATGAGCCACATACGATTGACTCTGAGCCAGAGCCCACTGAAAGTAAAAGGGGAAGTATTCATTTGGAAGAGAATGACTTGACCAGTTTCCCTGGCTAAGATACAGTAAAGCTGACAACATGATGCACTGTATTTACTGTCGTGAGTATGAAAAGACCATGGCTGGTGTTATGCCAAGGTAGAAAATGAGAATCTGTCGATACAACATCTGTAATACAACCTGTCCAGACATGTGAAGATTATGTCACTACATTCGCAGATAAAACATTATTAAAAGCATAGATTGTTACAGAAAATGGGGTATTTTAAAACTTTAATTACAATTTAGCCATCACCATTGCTGCTTGTGATTTGAAATGCATTCTGGAATACTTGGCTGCACCAAGTCAACACTACCAGCAGTTCATAGCAATCGATTATATAGGAGCGACCTGTCGTGACTTAGTGTGCACGGTAACCAAGACAAGCTCAGGGCTGGGTATCGTCACTGATTTCTGTAACTGATTCGATTCCTGTTCGGTTCAGTTTGAACTAAGACAGTCAGAAATATTATAATTCTGATAATTTATCAGTACATATCAATATTTTATATCTGTGTAAACAAACAAAGCTGACACTATGCATCTCTTGTGTTTCTCTCAAGTAATTTCCCAAGTAATTCTGTGCCATGTTTACAGTAACCGGCTTCCTTGCTGACCTTCCACACTCTCTCCGTGCTCACCTGGTTAGCTCCATCACTGTTCCACTTGTTTCTCCCAGCTGCTCACCAGTAAGGACATCAGCTGCTTCCTATCTGATTAAATAGAAAAGGGAACTCACCTGCCTACCCTCCTGCTCATCACCAGTAATGTAGTGTGCCTAGCATAAACTGTGTGAGACTGTCAGCATATGTGTAACGATGTACTATTTCAATATATTTTCGGATTATACAGTAAAGGTGGACTCACAAAGTCACACTAGTTTCTTTTTTTCTTTTTTGCCTGTCCTGTCCAACAGTGTAGCAATCAATTGTTGTCTGAAGGCCAAAATAATGCCAGACAGATTTATCTTCCCAAGTGGACCATTTTGGCATTAATGGTCCACTTGATAGTCATATTTGATTAGATCTTTATTTGGATTTTTTTCATTTTGAGTTATTACAATCACAACAGACAAGACTCTGAGGCAGAAAAGAAAAAGAAGGATGAGAAGGAGGGAGAGGGAGAGAGAGAGAGAGAGAGAGAGAGAAAAAACCAAAACAGAGAATCTGCTTCAAAACCTGGCGAAAAAAACCAAAACCACACAGCAGAGAAACAACAGCAACAACTAACTTATGCATAAATAATAGTAAATAATAAATATTAAATATTAATGAACAGCACACACTAATTGAGACCCAAGGGCCCCTCCACTCCCCAGCAACAGAGGTCCAACAGAGCCAGAGGGGCCAGGCTTTGCCAAGCAGCCACCAGGAGTACACACCCGAGGACCCAGCTCTGGACACTGATGCACCAGTGTGTGGGCACACCCACCACGGGTAGTGAGTGTGTCCGGGGGAAATAGACCCCTATGCCTGAGGGAGCCTAAGATGTTCTGAGAGAGGTGGAGTCTAACACCTGACCTGACACATAGACATAGACAAACAGGATCACACAGACACAAGCATGCATTCCCACCCTCATGCATACATACACAAATACTCACACTCACCCAACATGGAGACGCACAGAAAAGAACACCATACACACGTTATACTCCCAGGTCCAGGCACCAGCACCCCCAGAGGAGCAATCTGCCACCAGACCCAGGTAATGGTTCCCTTTACTCTGGGATTGGGACAAGCAAACTGCCCCTAAAATGTCCTCCACCTCCAGCGCCTTGCTAGGGTCGACATTCAGACTAAACTCCTCTTCAAAATGACCACGCAGAGAAGAGGGTTTGACTTCACCGCCTTTACTTAGGTCAGTTGAAGAAGGGTAAAACTGATAAAAACAGCATGAAATCCTCTTAGAAACCATAAACAAGGACCAATAAACAATAGCAGTACAAATAACTTGATTGGCCAAAAGCGTGAGCTAATTCTTTCTTTACGAATGCTTCTATTAAGTAAACACTCAATCACATTTGTTCAAATAGATTTTTGCTCATTAGTATGGCTAAAACAAGGTTACATATCGGCAATGCCGTTAAAGACCATCCTAAGGGAAACATTTGCCACTACAGCAGAGAACAGGAGAACAGGAGATGTTGCTACTTGATCCATACCGGAAACCCGATCCGTACTATGCATGCGCGAATCTTACGTCACGTTCTCTCTTTGCTAACATTGCGACAGTTAATATATTTGAATGATAAAGTTAGCGCCCAGTTAGCTCCTAGCATTTCTCGACAGCTTTGTCTCCTTTTCGACTGCCCAGGACGTGTAAACAATGAATACCTCCATATACAAACAAATTCATGCTTTTCTCCTCAACAGAGAGCGTCCCCCGATTGAACAACAGCGCCGTAAAATAAGAAGAATGGCGTCTAATTACAGACTTAATAATACAGACTCAGTAATATGTCATGTGAAGATCAGCCAGATTAAGTGTTTACTGACAATAGACAGTGATAATGACATCATCATCACAATTCCAATCAATCCTCTCCACACAGACAAGCATAAACACACTTGGCATTACATATGGCTAAACGGTTTCGTGGTTTCGAAAAAGAAAAAAAAACTATGAAAAACACTTTTTTTCATACTTGTGTGAAGTTTTGTATAGAAATTACACAAATTTCAGTCTCAGGTTAAATGTGATAGAAACAGCTTACACTGACATCCATCTTGATAAAAGATGAGTGTCATGAAGCCGTGTTTGCATTCAGTTGCATTGCTTTCCACTCTGAATGTCTACTTATGTTAAGCTTTAAGTATAAAAGTGTCCATTCTACAACCTTTTTTTTAGTTGTTGAATATAAATATTATTTTGTGCTGATAAGTCATATGTTCGCTCTTAAACTTATAAAGAACATATTCTTAAAATGCTTTGTGACCCACCATTTTCTTTATTGCCACTCGTGCGGTACAACCAAATGACACACCTCCATTTCCGTAATCATACCCGCCCCACTGTCACTATGGCAAACCCCAAGGGACAATAAGCACAGAGTGCAAACATTGTAAACAATACAACAGTCATGACAGTCTAGATTTCTGGTGTTTTTCTAAATGTGAGCAGGTAACAAATTATTTTTTCTAATAAAAAAAGAGTATGACACTTAAGTTAGACTTGTGTTTGCATCTGAATCACCCCATGTTGTGTAGCTTTCTGGATTTTATAATTATTGGCTTACATATTTATTTATTATACAGGCTATACAGTACATAAAATCAAAATTTACGTTTTATCTAATGTTTTATCTAAATGAAATCTTTAATTATCTGGGCTAAAGAAAGTAAAGTTATAGACTATATTTATATGAAACCTGTATACTTACTGCATTTGAATCATTTTAACCACATATTATAATGTAGGGCAGGGCAATATGGGCAAAAATATTCATCACGATATATATTTGAAAATTTGTGATAACGATATAACTGATAATATAATTGATGCAAGACAAAATACTTTACAACTCCATAACTATATTAGTGCAAAAAACCCCCATCAATTTATTTTCACTTAAACAAGCAGCATCTTTTTATATGCATCAAAGCAGCACCCCCCTCTTGGAGTCGTTTGGTACCGGGCTGTGAGAGTTGAGGCTCGGGTGTGACATTTATGGTTTTCAGGGTTTTTATTGTTAATTCGGTTGACCTGGGTCTTTTCCCGCGTGCTATGAATAATTTTATAAACTTTGCTGGTATTCTAGATAAAAGTCATGGCAGAATACCCCAAGATTGCCACAACAGCACTAAAAACCCTGTTGCCATTTCCGACATCATATCTGTGTGAAGCAGGGTTTTCTGCGGGTACAGCTACCAAAACAAAATTGCGGAGCAGACTGAGCATAAGCAACACACCTTGGGTGTCATTGTCCCCCATTACGCCCAGGTGGGACCGCCTCGTTACAAAGAAACAAGCACAGGGCTCTCATTGATTTAGCGTTACGGTGATTTATATTTTTCATGTACTTTATATTTGTTTCATAGTTGTGTGTCTTATTTTGAAAGAAATGTTTACGCGTTTGTCACACAGTGGAAATTTTCTGATTTTTGGATCATACTATGTACTGGTACATAGAGTATTGATTAATACTCATGGCCACTGATCAGTGTTCTTTGATCAGTGGGCCTTGATCAGTAGTTGTTGATCAATGGTCATGAGAATTTGCATAATTATGATGAAAGTGACCTCCCAGTCCATT
>VUQG01035664.1:7285-32542 GCA_015106755.1 Etia nguti
TGAAATAAAAAAATTTTTAAAAAATATTTTTTTTTTTTAAAAAAAAAAAAAAAAAAAAATGTTTTAATCTCTGCTTTTTTGCAGATGATGTTGTTTTGTTGGCTTCATAAGGTGGTGGCTGGCCTCTCCCTTAGAGATCTGGGAGGGGCTCAGAGTAGAGCCACTATGCCTCCACATTGAAAGGAGCCAATTGAGGTGGTACAGCCATCTGACAAGGACGCTTCCTGGGTGCATCCTGGGTAAGGTGTTCTGGGCATTGTCCCACTGGGAACACCTTGGTGTTCCCCCGGACAAGCTGGAGGAGGTGGCTAAGGAGAAGCAGGTCAAGGGTTCTCTGCTTAGGCTACTGCCCCCGCAACCTGACCCTGGATAAGCCGAAGAAAATGAATGGATGGATGTTGTAATAGGATCTCCATATCAGCTTTGAAAGTGATTGTATGTAAGTTATGTGCAACACATCAATTCTTCTTCTTGCTTCTTACCACAGCAGATCATCTGTCTCTAGCTCATCCTATCCTTAGCATCTTACTCTGTCACACCAACCCTCTGCATGTCCTCCTTCACTACATCCATGAACCTCCTCTGTTGTCTTCCTCTTTTCCTCCTGTCTGGCAGCTTCATATCCAGCATCCTTTGTCCAATATATCCTCTATCCTTCCACTGCACATGTCCAAACCATCTCAACCTCGACTCTCTAACTTGGTCACCAAACTGCTCAACCTGAGTCGTCCAGGCTGTGTCAGTATCACTTTTCAACAAAGGGTACCTGTAAAAAACCAACCTACTCCTTCATGTGTTTCCTGACTTGCAGATTATAGATCCAGCAGCATTATTAAGGGAGAACAAGACATTTGCAATACATGACTTCCAACCAGAAGATGGGAGTTTGAATTCTGTCTCAACTTTCTCAGACTAAAACTTTTACTTTACTTTTGGTTTTTATTTTTACATTTGGGACACCCTTTGGGTTAAAATACAACCTTTAATAAGCGTCATAAACTTTTCCACCTTTTCCTGTTACCACAGTAACCAGCCCAGCCATTTGCCCACGGGCTCATGGTGTGTTTCTGATTGTTGAGGATCTTCTATTGAATTGGGACGAACCTTCACATTGAAAACTGAAGCTAAAATCGGTGCTCAGTGGATTGTAATGTTACGCCTACACGTCCTGACCAAAAGTCTGTATCTTACAATTCGGGGGATTGAGCTCAGGGATCTGAAATCAGCTATTTTAGGTGCAGTGAAAGCAAAGATTACACATCACAAGTTCACAATTGTGCCTTTATAGATGGGTTCTATGTGACATTCTGTACATAAACCCACTCAAAGAGAGAAATTGGTCATTTGAAAGCAAATAAATGATCAACTTATTATTAGTGACTCAGTCGTTCATCTTATTTGTTACTCCTGTTGCTCTATTGATCTGTACACATCACTTACGCAGTACACCTGGCCTGCGAGATCTCAGTTTTGCTCTGTTTTCTCTTTATTGATCTTCACATCAGAAATTTTTACCAGCAACTTTTCATGGTTTGCAAATTCTTCGTATGTTTTTGTTAGCCTTCATTTTTAACATCACACAATTTAAAAATGTTTATAAGACTTCTCTTCATGATTTTTTTGCTGCTGGTTGTCTTCCACTCCTTTCCATCACTTAAAGATCAGGAGGGGCCACTGTTAGGATATCCAAGAGGGGAACTATCGGAAAGGGGACATTTCAGATTGTGTCTTAAACAATAGGAAATCTCTGCTCTTTGCCACTTACTTTCCCATTATGCACTTTGATTTAGCACTGTTGGCAGAGTGCAACCATTTTCCATCCAACCAGTGTTCTTATATTTCTCATCAATGAGGCTGCCACGTTTAAGCAACGCGTAGCCGATACTGTAATTCGTCCTTTGCACCCTGACTTTACAGTTGAGTGTCTGCAGCCTTTGATTCAGGTAGAGCTCAGGATTCTCATCAATTACAACTCCTTGATTAGTGTAGAGTGTGCACAAGCTCTGCTCTTTGAAAGCATAATGATACGGTCCTCCCTTTCCCACCCATACTTTACACACTAATAGACTGAGCCAGAAGCAATCTTACTGCATCTTCATGTACAGTAATTGGGGGAATACTGAGCAGTATGTGGGGCAGACTTACGGGGAGAAAATGGTGCTCCAACATGTGTAGCGTAATTAGTAACCCTAAAGGAATTCCACTTCTCAGCTTTCCTGCAACTGAAAAACTAATACGGTCTCATAAAATACAATATGTTTGGCAAAATGGATTTTGGTTATGCCGTATATTTCCTGTTTAACTGCAGTGGTGGTGTGTGTTTGTGTGCTCATTTTCAGAAAATGATCAAAAGCTCCAAAAGACATGAGTCGACAGCAAGCTTTTTCTTTTATCTCTAATTTTATAACTGTACAAGCCCCACGGGAAGCACACAGTCACCTGTGTGTGATGTGTGTGTTTGCAACCCTCTGCTGCATATTACTGCAATTTCTCCTGGTCTCATGGCTGCGGTTCAGTTTATTAGCTGATGCTGGATGAAAGCCAGGTGTGTTTAACTAAGCTGGGCTTCTGGGGCTCTCAGTAAGGAGTCACATATATTGAATAACTGTCATACCTTTGTCAAAACACTGACAGGGCCCCAAGGAACATAATGCTTTAAGGCAACGTACACTTTGAAGACAGTAAATGTCCATTCTCTCACTGCTTGCTTGCTTCAGTGAGGTTTTTGGATCCAGGTTTCACATCCTCTGTCGTCACACAGATTTCGATGAATATCAGTGATGTTCTGTTACGGGTTTGGTTAACAGAGGATCAATATGCCAGGGCTTACAGTCCTGTGAAAAAGTATCTGCCCCCTTCCTAATTGACATTGGTAAGTTTTATTACTAGTATATTACTGTATTGTGCAAACTAAAGAGAATTAAAGTCCGTGGAGAATGCCCGATGTGACCTTGATCTTGAGCACAATTTGGGTGATGAACTTTCTTTTTCTTCTTTTTGGAATTTCATGAATGACACAGAATATTAGAGAAGGGTTTTTACACTGATAAACTTTTATACCAACTTTAACGTCGCTTGTTTCTCACAAGTTCACAAATGGATGTCCGTTTTTATTCTGTATGGTTGCTTTGTAGCTCAGAAAGCAGACAACTATAGTAAAACGATTACGTTAATTAGTTACAGATGCGTCTATCTTGAACATGTGCCTGTCAGAAGCAAAACATCAGACTGGCTTTAGGCTACGTCCCATTAAAAGCAAATGTGAAACCATATTTATTTATATAATTTTCAGTCTGCTCTGACTGTCACTGTCAGAGTAAAAGAATGTGCCTGAACCAGGTCCCGAGATTGCAAGTCAGAAGTCGATTTAATGCTCCTGTTATTATTCACAAATTCTCCATTTGCAGGGACGAGGCCAAAAGCTTACATTGAATGGCCATGATTCTCAGACCCTGAGACAGCATGACATTAAAAACAGACACAGTTCTCTTGTGACAATCACTCCACGGTCAAGGAAGACTTCTAAGTGAACAAATTTAGTTGCTTTATCTTCAATGAAAGTTAAAACTCTATGAAAGGAGAAAAAACAAATAAAGAAGAAGGTCCGCGCCTTGTCTGGGCCCTAGATCATTTAGAGATGGATTAGATTGGAGGTTAATTGAAAAATTGCCCCATTTAATCAACAAATTTCAGAATCTCATGGAAAATAAAGATAACCAGGCTCTTTGGAATAAGGTGAAAACAGCCAGCATAGATGATGTTATGGGGGTTAATTAGCAGTGTTTATTAGATATATTTGTGATTCAATAAACGATGATTACACTCATAAATATGATTTTATTGATGCAGAAATCACAATCAGTAGATTTTGCAGCAGCATGGCTCTATAATAAAAGCCTGCTTTCAAAACCAGCGTACAGCCATTTGTAACCTCAGTGTGCAAAGACAGCGTTGTTAAAATAAGTAGCTCAAGTAACATAATGGTAAACATGCCCCTGTCTCACCTTACTAAATGTTGCTGGCATCAACTTAAAAATGAGGATGTTTTTCAAAAAGCAATGCACCTTCAATATTTAATATTATATGACATACCCAATGTGCTGAAAAGCTATTATGGACAAAAGTATTGGGCCACATCTCTTAGTCTCTGAGTTCAGATGTTGTCAGTCCCGTTGCCCCAGGTTATAAAAATCAAGCAAAACCATGACAGCCATTTGTTGTATTTAATTTCTATAAAATACCAGGATAAAAGTTGAGCTTTGAATTGAAATACTTATTTGGATTATAATTCAAATCTAAAACAAAAGATCATGCATGATATTTAAGGTCATTTTACATTGTTTTCTGACATTTTTAGACCACTTAATTTGATTCAAATTAATGTGAACTTGTTTTAATGTCAGTAGATCTATGAAGCACTTTGTTTATGACTAGTGGTTTATGTAACTTAAGGTTTATTTGGTGGAAAGTTTTCCATAAACAGCAGGGGTCTAAAGAGAGTTCAAACTCTGTTTTTTCACCTTTTTAGATTCTCTTTTGCTTCAGTCTTTCCTGCCTCTTTTAGCTGATATCATTTTGATGCATCAGATATCTGTGTCTTCAATCCTGACCTCCTGGTAAACATTTCATTTGCTAACAGAAGAATGAGGCTATACACACACATTCAAGTCCTCACACGCAAATTCACACATCCTACTGACTGCTGACAGTGTGGTCCCAGGTTCAGTGCTAAAACAGCTGTGGGTGGCTCCTCGGGGAGCTCAGTCCCTTTGATGATGTACGTTCAGCTAAAGATGCCAGCGCAACATAATGAATGTTTTAGCAGATGTGAGTGCGTGTCTTACAGCAGGGGGGAGGTCAAAGTCAATTAAGTCCAAAGAAGGTGCACCATCGAATGGGTTTAAAGAGTCCAATATAACCGATGAGCTTCGTGTCATCTTCAAAACTAAAAAGGTTAGCTGTACAAAAAGCTTTGCTGGGATCCGCTCACCTGTTGTGCCCATCAAGAGATTAAATATAGTCATATTATTCATCTGTTAAGCTGACTGTAACAGGGCAGGTTCTGCTATAAATGATGTTGGCGCTTTTCATTATAAGTTGTAAATGTCAGAGCAAGCGGTAGTGGCTACCAGTCATCTTGGCTCAATCTGAAAATGAAAAGTAATTTTTTTGCAGTTCACTTCTCATCTCTAGCTGTTCGAGGAGTTCCAAATTTACTGACAGTGCTTTTATAATTTCCTGTCTCTTCTTCTTGTTTTCATGCGACTAACACTGGGATCTACCTCTAGTGTTTTAATCCCCCCCGGCTGTCCAAGTGCATCATGCATGACTGGTTGGGCTCTTTCCCAGTTAGTGTGTGTGTGTCATTGTGTAAATGAGCATGCCTTCCTGCAGCCAGGATTAGCAGGCTGTGTGTTGCTGAAGTCTCTCCACATATGCACAGTGGGGTGAGAGGAAATTAAGCGATCAGTGGCAGGGCTATAATAAGCAGTGACGGCCCACCTCAGGACCACCTAGCCGGTGATTTGGAGGGAGGGTCCATACATCTGTCATGATCTCATTGTAGTCGCTGCTGTTTTTTTGGTGCTGATTTCAAAGCTTTTATTGTAATCCTTTATAATAAACCTTACTTTAAAGCACTGGAGAAATGTGGCCTGTGGCTGTAGAAAATTGTAATGTGCAACAGTTTGCAATAATCTTGCCTAAATCTTTATACAATATGCTGCTGCATTATATAAATCACAGCTTCGTTAATCCCCCTCCATTATTACTTGGCTTTATCCTTTTATCCTCCCTTATCTGCCTTACGTTGGAAGGGCTCTCTCCATCTTCAGCGTGTTTGCAGAGAACCTCAGCCTCTTATAAGGCATCTGTCCTTTGCTTAACCTCACACATCTGTTTCCACCTCTATATTCAGGAGCACGACCATACACAACACAATCCCACGACTGCACTGTCATTACTTAGGGACAGCTGCCTTTACGGCGAAGATATGCTCGCCGAAGCAGATGACCACACAATGAAGAGAGAATGACCATGGGATCATGGTGGAAGGCTAGTTTCACTGGTATTATAAGGCAAACATGAATCTTGAGGTATATAAAGGAGGAAACAACTAAAGTAGGTGAAGTAAGGAAGGCCTTGAACAGACTGAGCTTTGAGTCAAAAAAAAAAAGGTGGGAGGAGGCAGTGTTCATGCAAGCACAGTATTCTTTAAAACATAAAAATGATCTGCCTGTGCTTCTGGCATCTCAGTATGCTCTTTAAATCACTGTGTGACTAAAAAGTCTTTAATTTCATTATTTGTGTCTCTCATGTTAAACATAGTACATCCAAGAAGGTTGAAGTTTATGCCAAGGTTATTGTGTTTAGTATTTTTTTAAATTTATGATAAGAAATAACAAAGCAATAATTTAGATTGCAGATGACTTTAGGTTGCATCATTACATTATGTAAGGCTTTGTATAGCAAAAAGAGTAAGAATAATATCTTTTTATAATGCACTTTTCAAAACTTGCAAGGTGCTTGACACCAAACTAGCACATCATATAACTGCATTTTTAAAAAAGAAGACTACGTTCCAACACATAAGCACTGCAATAAGTAGAGAAATGGAAAAAAAAGAAAATAAATAAAAGCAGATCAATAAAATCAAGTAAAATCAGGAAAAGCTCTATCTTTATAAGAGATTTAAAAGAGGTCACCGACTCTGCTGACATAATGTCCTGCGGCAGATCATCCCATAGCTCCGGGGCTTTGACAGCAAATGCTATGTCACCTTTAGTTTTTAGCTGCGCCTCTGAAAAGATAAAAGACCTCTGCTCATGGATCTCAGGCTTTGTACAGGCTCGAATGCTACTGAGAGATCAGATATACAGCAGAAGGAGAGAACGTGAATCTTACTGGGAGGCTAAAACTGGCCTGGAGCAGGTTAATGGATTTTTGGTTGAGGCTGCTGAAGAGGCTGTTGCAGTGATCAGATTGCTCCTGATGCATGGTTATTTTGCGGTCATCACTGTGCATGCTGAGAGCTTTGTCCGCTAGTGTGCAATACTGTGCAAAAGTCTTGAGTCAGCAATTTATGTAAACATTCATGGAAATACAGCATATAAGGCTAAGACAGAGTTTGTACAACACTAATGAGCTTGAAAGTCAATATTTGGTATGACCGCCTTTATTCTTCATCGCAGTCTTAACTCTCTTAGGCAACTTTCTTGTCATTTCTTTAAGGAGTCTTCAGGATAGTTCTCCAGGCTTCTTGAAGGACATTCAAAACTTTTTTGGAACACAGCTTCAATAATGTTGAGGTTTGGGATCTCAGGAGGTTGATCCACGACTGATAGTGTTCCACTCTGTTTTTTGTTATCCGGGTATGCTTTTACCACACTGACATTGTGTCTGACATCATCAGCATGCTGAAAAACAAAGATGCTTTCTAGATGGTATTTTATGGTGAATGAGGTTGAGTTAGGTGCCTTTTTTATGCTTGAATGATTAATAGGTCAATGCTAAGTGGCTTAAGGATGAATCAGGACTTTTGGACATTATTATTTAAAATTTTACAATAGAAGCAAAAGTAGAACTTATCAATGGCGGTCACACACTCTCTATGCTACCTACAGCTCATTGGATGCATCATGCCAGCTTGCCACTGACCATTAGGAGCTGGGATCCAAACTCCGACTTCCGCTCTTCTTCCTGAGCCACAGCTAACCAAAAATCAACTTATGGTGAAATGAGTGAAAAAAACTACACTACACTACAGTGGGACTTCAATGAATTTCACCAGATAGGACTTAGAAATAAAATCACTTCTCTACAGTACGAGAAGGTATCTCATGAGTCTGACTCAGCTGTGATGGCACTGCTGACTTTGGCTTAATACAGAAATTGTCCCCCACAAGCACCCTGTGAGCGGTATGTGACTGACTGTGTTAGCGTCATGCTTTTGTTACAACTAAAACGAGCTGACTGTAAACCAGACACAGAAGAAAATGCTTCTCGACACTATAAAGTCTTTTTATGGAAGCGTATAGCATGAAGTGGGAAAATCCAGATGCTCAGTGTTGTCTGTTTACCTACAAACCAACAATCATCTGTCACATCAACTGTCATCATCAGAAACATAATGAGCCGTCACAAAAATAGATGCACATCTGTCGCACTCTACTGTTTGACTTGATGTAAATTGCACAGTCAGTTCCAGCTGATGCATGTTTTTGTAAGGAAAGCAGGGGGTGGGGGATTTAAATTGGTGCAGTTTAACTAACTGAGTATTTCTCTGTTTCCCTGGGGGGGATTTGCTGATATCAGATTAATTTATTTGGCATGTAGTAGCAATCTCAGACAGGGAAAGACTAAAAGTAGAATGACGTCCACTCTTTTATCTCTAGAATGAAGGTAAAGGTTTGGATCACATACAACAGAGTACAGTTGCTATCATTAACCTGTATGGAATCATAGTAAAGCGTATTTTATTAATTTCACACAGTTCTGCTCACCTCGTGTCTGAGCCATGAGCATCTCTGCAGAGAAGTTGCCAAACTTCACAAAACAAACTGTTCATTATGTAAAGACTGAGTTGGCAGAAGTTTGCATATTTGCTGTCATGCTTTGTTCCTCAAGTTTCTGTTTTAAAAAAAAAAAGTGGTGGGGAGTGAAATTACTAGTTACATAAGAAACACAACACTTGTTTTGTCATGAAAGAAGCTATGATTTATATCGTCTTTAGAAGAATTTGATCAAACACAGGATATTATTGGTCTCTTTGCAGGATGTTCCTAGTTGAATGGGTTCTGAGCTCAACTATGTACCTAGTTGCTTGTTACCTCCAAAATGTATTAAAAATGTGTTGCCATATTTTTTTTATTAGCTTTTGCTTTATCAGTGGTGTGTTTTTGTTTTTGTTTTGTTTTTTTTGGGGGGGGGGGTTTCATATTTACTGCTAAATCATTTGTGATTTGGTCAGTTACGATTTCCACCTTTTATGATGTGATCCAATTAATATAGAACTGGACAATTAGTTAAAATCTGTACAGTCATACATGCTATATTGTTCTTGGGTAAAATGACAATGAAACTACACACTAGTTAGTCCCAACAGAATTAAGTTTTTAATAAAACCTTGTTTTCTTTATGGTATAATTTATTCTATTACTCTTTTTTTTCTTTTAGTGTTATTTACAGGTCATTGTTTAGAACATACCTTTAGCATGATTTGGCCAGACACACAATACACTGCTCAAAATAAATAAATAAAGAAACACTTTGAAATTACATCAGATCTCAATAGGGGAAGAAAATCATTCTGGATAGTTTTTCTTATATGGCCTGATTAATCTGTTAGGAATAAAAGGATGCCAGGGCAAAATGGTACTCAGTAGTTTGTATGCTCCCCACATGCTTACATGTGGGCATGCTTCTGATGAGACAAAGGATGGTGTCCTGTGGACCTCCGCCCAGATCTGGACCAGGGCATCACTAAGCTCCTGGACGGCCTGAGGTGGAACCTGGCGCTGTCGGCTGGACTGACACGTGATGTCCCAGAGGTCGTCTACTGGATTTAGGTCGGACTACCTGTGCAATTTCTGTAGGGTCCAGGTATCGCCTCATGCTACCAGTAGTGACACTGACCCTACACAAATGCAAAGCTGGTTAAAAAATAGCCAGAAAACATGAGAAGAGAAAAATGTGAGTGTCCTCCACCTGTAATTCCTGCTTAAGAGGTTGTCTCACCGTTGCTCCTCTAGTGCACCTGTTGTTAATTTCATCAACACCAAAGCAGCTGAAACGGATTAACAACCCCTTTTGCTGTTTAACTGACCAGATCAATATCGCAAAAAATTGTATCATTTTATTTCTATACTTTTGTAGAAATCCACTGTAAATGGAGGAAATATGTGCCTTAGCATAAACACTCCTGCTTATCTGACTAACCAGGGGCCAGAGATTCAAGGATTTCTAACTAGGTTAAATTAGTTCACAATGACATTTTCGGAAAAGCAAACATCTCCTGTGTCTTTCTCCCCCTTGACACACAGACACATGCATTATGTGGGTGTAATCTGTTCGTGATGTGGCAAGCCTTTATCAGCATTGCTCTGTAGTTTTCTAAGAGTCAGCTTCAGGTTCACACAAGCTTTCGTGCCTTAGCCACAGCACCTGTCACGACAACTTGACTGATCAACACCTGGTGGACCAGCACGAGGTCGCAAGTCTGTGTTGCAAAGAGAAAAGAGAGACAAGGGGATTATAACTATTACGATCAATGATGAATACATCAAATACTTCAAGGGGAGCCTTTCATCAAATGTAAACAAAAAGAGAAAGTAGACTTGAGCACCTCTGAGCATTAAAGAGACAAAGAGATCCCAGAAAACACAAATCCAGTAGTTTTCTGCACTTACTTGTTTGTCTTGGGTCACCAAGGGACTTGAGCTTATCCCAGAATGATTTGCTTTAAAGACAGCAAATCCCACCTGGACAGGTTGCTGTCAAAGTTGGCCACACTCACACCTATGGGTCTTAAGTTTCCCACTCGCATAGAACTTCTGACTATAGGTTAAAATCCCAGGAATGCAAAGAAAACATACAAACTCCTCATGAAAGAACCACTTAACCCAAAGAAATCTGCATCGAGGCAACAATTCCCTCCACTGAGTCGGCATGTTGCCTATCATTTTCATGAAATTGTCTTTTCTTTCTGTTTAGAACTGTGGTTATGAAACTGCTCCTGACAGAAATCAGAAACAAAACACAGAGCTCAAAGTTTAAGTAAAGCAGATGTTCTGCGCTCCTCTCTATAGCTCTTTTGCTCCTCTTTTGTTGTAATTACTAACCTCTCTTTTCAGTCCAGACGTGCCCTTCTACTCCTGCCCTCGAGCCATCTTCCAGCTGCTTTGGGACAGAGTATACACACAAGACACTCCCCAGTTCCTTTGCTACTCTTTATAGCCTGGTGGAGGACCTAGGCCTATCAATCTACTATTTTCCCTGAGCAGGAGCAGGTCAGTGTCCCATTTGTCTGGGTTTGGGGGAGACATGCTTAATAACCTTTTGTTTTTGTTATTGTTTGCTTGTTTAATCTGTTTTACTTCATGGACACTTCCTTATTAATATAATATATTGCTTTTTTAAGTGTTAAATGTACAAAATCTTAAAAGGCTTTTAGAACAAGAATTTCATTACTGGCAAATTTGTTCCAATGTTATCTGTATATAACAGTTAAAACCTAAGAATTATCTATACTATACAACTCAATACTTAAAAAGTCATTACATTTATTAAAGATGTATGCTGTACAATCATTCCACTCAATATTTCCCAAGAACAACAGTTTTGGCTCCCCTCTTGGACTCAAGTCTTGAAAGATCTCCAAAAAGTTGAGTGGGAGATAAGTGTGAACTGTAGTGTCAGAATTCAGATAGGACCCAAATGCTTAACACGCACCAGCACGTTGTGAGAGAAAACTCTTTACTCATAATAAATTCAGTTCAGCTTTTTTTTTTATACAGCATCAAATCGCAGCAACAGTCACCTCAAGCCACTTTATTTTGTAAGGTATAGACCACACAATAATACAGAGAAAACCCCAACAATCAAACTGCCCCTTATGAGCAAGCATTTGGCAACAGTGGGAAGGAAAATCTCCCTTAAGCAGAAAATAGATAGACACAACTGAAAGCATACTGTAGAACAGACAGCCAGAGATGATTAATAACTAATGATTAAATGATTAAATGCAGAGTGGTGTATTAACACAAAGAAAACAAAAAAGATGTGTGAAGAAGAAACACATCATTGGACATCCCCAGCAGCCAAGGCCTATTGCAACATAACTAAGGGAGGATTCAGAGTCACCTGATCCAGCCCTAACTATGTGCTTTATCAAAAAGAAAAGTTGGTTCCACAGAAGAAAGCTTAAGGTTAAGGCTCTGCCTCCCATTCTACTTTTAAATATCCTAGGAACCACAAGTAAGCCCACAGTCTGAGAGTAAAGTAATTTTTTGGGGTCATACGGTACTATGAGGTCTTTAAGATGAGATGGAGCCTGATTAAAAAACTATAGCCTGCGAAAATAAACAGACTGAGGTACAAAAACACAGCAGGGCGTGAGCTGAGAAAGCAGAAAGCTACAAAGCTACAAAACAGCACAGTGAACAGAACAGAAAGGGGAAGAAACTACAGAAGCTAACAGAAACATATCAACATGGAAATTGATGCTACAAAATAACTGTGCACATAAGTAAAGGGATTTCAAAACAAACAAACACCTCAGACAGAATAAAGACTGAATAATTTGTCAAAAACCGAACACAAAGACGCCTACGCAGATTGTTTTGCATGTAAATACTGAATAAAAGTGGTGCTTAACTGTCCCATCAGACTTTACCTGATTACCATTTGCTTTGACATTTCTGTTTGCTGTGAAATCAGGCCCCAATGATTCTGAATAGAACAGACTGAATTTGGATTGTCCTCAGTGTTTCTGGTGCTATCAATAGCTGATTCAAGTGCAGAAACTGTCCAAGTCTTTCCTGCGAGTTGGTCGCAATTAGTAAGCATCTGCACCAAGCTCTGGAGGTGGTAGGTCCATCTGCACCTGTCCCCCACTTCCACCTTTACCTGAGCTCTCTTCTCACTCTTATTTCATCTCTGGGGATATCATCAAGAACTGAGTTTATCTCCTCCTGAACAATGATCTGGGCATTCAGCTTTATGCTGGCATTTTCTTGCACAGCCATAATTGATTTGATTTTTTTCCTCCTTCTTACTCTATACAGAAGTCTAGCAATGCATTCATTATTTCTTTCCTAAATTGAGGAATCACAGATGGGATCCAACTGCAATAGCTCACTGAGGATTTTTGTTATCAGTAACATCCATTTGTTATTTCCTCTTTGTGCTTTAATTTCTGTTTCTGTTGCTGTAAATCAAACTGAATCAGAAATCTTACTAGCTTTAAACATATTTATTCATTAGAAAGAGAGAAAAAAAAGGTGGGGAATAAAAACAAGCAGCGTATTGAAGCCCCAGGAGAGAAAGTCCCCGTAGACTGGATCCTGCCCCGTAGAGATGTGAGGAGTGTGGATTCAAAGACACAACATGTACCACAGAATCAGTAGGCTGAAAATTTACTGCAACAGCTCTGTTTTTTGCTGGATTAGTCTGGCTTATTTAGGCTTGAGAGAACGCTGTTATTTGTAACCTGGCGTTGACCAAATAAGAACATATGCATATGCAACATATGCAAGATCCACTTTCACGCTGAAAAACTCAAAGCCAGTCAGCTGCAGAATAACAGCAAGTCAAGAAGCACAAGTTTCCACATCTTGCTGCTTTAGTAAGGTAAGACTTACTTAATGCTAAAAAGCCATTTGCTGTAAATCAAAGTGACATCACCCACTGTGTGTCTGAAGTCCCATTTTAAAGCACAGAGTTGAGCGTTGTGGCCAATCAGGACAACACAAAAAAAAAACAATGGCACTGAAGACTTACATAGTAGCAACTTCTCAATCACAACTGTACAGTATGTTCTCGTAAATATAGGCTTGGTAATATCTGAATATTTCCCTGGGATCTCATCTCCAATGGAGAAAATTAGTAGGCTTTTAAATACAGCTATGGTGATAGTTTGAGTTTCTTTTTTAACATTCTGGCGTAGAGAGAAAAATGTAAAAACAAACTCATGTTTGTAGCAAAGCATGCTGAAAGAGAGCTACCTGTAACAGCTAGGCTGGTGACAAAATATGCCACACAAAGTAAGACTGTTTTATGCAGGGACATAGTTAAATAGTTAAGGAAATGTTGATCATCTCAACAAACAAAAAAAATCAATGATTATTTTTACACATTTTTTTATAGTGCAAGTCATATAACACGTCATCTTGTTAGCTTAAAAGGTGTTGATGAAAGGATTCTTTGTCTTACACTGAGCCAGGTAAGCCAGTTCACTCATTTATTGTCTTTATGGTTAACTATGAAACATTAGTTTCATTTACAAAAATGTGAAATACTACAGCTGAAGTCCAGATGCAGAAGCCCAGAAACATGTTCACTAAAAAAAATACAACATATTGTGTAGGGATAACCCTCAAGTAACACCTTGCCACCAGGTTTCCCGGTGAAAAGGTTGCAGGGATTCTTTGGAGGTTGGTGTAGTCACTCATGGTGGGGAATGGGTATGAAGGGATTATGACAAGCTGTCAGCATTTCCCTTATACTAAGACACACACACATGTAAAAGAAGGAGATCAAATTAGGCTGTCAAACTGTGTTCTGTCTCCCTCTCTTTTCCTCTATCCCGACCCTCTTGTGAGACTTTTCTGGCCCAAGCCTCTGAGCACAGTGACATCATCAGGTAGAAATGATTGGATTGAGGGGCTTAAGCCCTCTCAGTGAAATAAGAGACTAAGAGCCCATTCAGACTGGGACAGAGAGCAAAACACGACCTGTGGCAGATTTCAGTTGAAGGTCATTGTTCTCACAATTGCAAAAAAAAAAAAAAAAAAACTGAATTAAACACATTTTATTAAAAATAAAAGTGAGTATTGTGATTTACACGTCCGGTAAAGTTACTGATTAGTCAGAAATGCTTCTGAAATGTTCACTTACTCTTGTTATTTACTGAGTTAAAAATTTGTCAGTTAAAGTTTTATTTTTACGTGAACTCAGCTGACATACATATCCACCATTCAACGAAATCACTGTTTACATCAATTGCTTCATCATCTATGAAAAATAGATAAGTCTTATGATACATTGTTAGTGTACTTGAATATATATAATGGTGAAACATCTCATTCTCTAAAACAGACCTGTGGATTATGCAGCCCAAGGGCCACATCTGGCCCGTTTGCGGTCCCTGACTCCCCAATTAGGTCAGTGGGAAATTATCATTCAAACATAAATAAGTAAACATCATTCCCATTTCAGCCACCAAACACTCTTCCATAAACTCCCCATCAGACAATGATTTAATGTTTTTTTATAATTGTGGGAAATCACACTAAAACTTTGTTGCTTTAATTTTGAATATGATTTAAATATATACACACTACCAGTCAAAAGTTTGGACACACCTTTTCATTTAATGGTTTTTCTTTATTTTCATGACTATTTACATTGTAGATTCTCACTGAAGGCATTAAAAGTATGAATGAACACATGGAATTATGTAGTAAACAAAAAAGTGTGAAATAACTCAAACCGTGTTTGAGTAGATTTTAGATTTTTCACAATAGCTGCCCTTTGCTTTGTTTACTGCTTTGCACACATTTGGCATTCTCTTGATGAGCTTCATGAGGTAGTTACCTGAAATGGTTTTCCAACAGCCTTGAAGCAGTTTCCACAGATGGTGAGCACTTGTTGGCCCTTTTGCCTTCACTCTGTGTTCCATCTCATCCCAAACCATCTCGATTGGGTTTAGTTCATGTGACTGTGGAGGTCAGGCCATCTGATGCAGCACTCCATCACTCTCGTTCTTGGTCAAACAGCCCTTACACAGCCTGGAGATTTTCTTGGGGTCATTGTCCTGTTGAAAAATAAATGAAGGTCCAACTAAACACAAACCAGGTGGGATGGCATGTCGCTGCAGGATGCTCTGGTAGCCATGCTGGTTCAGTGTGCCTTCAGTTTTGAATATATCCCCAACAGTTTCACCAGCAAAGCACCCCCACACCATCACACCTCCTCCTCCATGCTTCACGGTGGGAACCATGCATTTAGAAACCATCTGTTCACCTTTTCTGCGTCGCACAAAGACACGGTGGGTGGAACCATAGATCTCGAATTTGGACTCATCTGACCAAAGCACAGATTTCCACTGGTCTAATGTCCACTCCTTGTGTTTCTTGGCTCAAGCAAATCTTTTCTGCTTGTTGCTTTTCCTTAGTAGCTGTTTCTTAGCAGCTATTTGACCATAAAGGCCTGATTTGTTCAGTCTCCCCTGAACAGTTGATGTAGAGATGTGTCTGCTACTGGAACTCTGTGTGGCATTTATCTGGGCTCTAATCTGAGGTGCTGTTAACTTTCTGAGGCTGGTGACTCAGATTAATTTATCCTCAGCAGCAGAGGTGACTCTTGGTCTTCCTTTCCTAGGCCGGTCCTTATGTGAGCCAGTTTTGTCGTATCGCTCGATGGTTTTTGCGACTGCACTTGGGGACACATTCAAAGTTTCAGGACTGACTGACCTTCAGTTCTTAAAGTAATGATGGACTGTCGTTTCGCTTTACTTATCATAGAGGAGCTGGCAGCAGTGCACTCAGTGAAAGGGACTACAACAGGACGTGACTGGTTCACAGAGATAACTACATGCTTGTCACAGCTGTCAGAGTTGGGCTAAACCCTGGACAGGTTGCAAATATATCTTAGGGCATGTGTGATATCAGTTGGGGAAAAATATAAACGCTGCCTTTATTTCACAGTCTTCATGTTTAAATGCCAACTAAGCTGCCATCCAGTTTCTATAGGGCACTCCCCATTTCCAAGGACAATGACTGGCTTTGGACTACATGGCCTCATTGGTGGATCGATTGATTCAGGCAGCAAAGAAGAGAGCAGAGTTTTTTCCGGTGGAAATACATTTTTTAAATCTTTTAAAATGTTTGTATGGACATATGTTTGTTTTATATGTCTTTTTCTCCATACATATGCTGTTTAAACAGTTTTTTGATTGTTTGTTTCTGTTTTAGTCTGATTATGACATTGATGAGGGCTACAAGTCAACATGCTTCAGTCAAATAAAGTGTAGCTGGAGCTTTATCGCCAAAGAGCAAAGTTAAGTCACCCCATAATACAACCAGTGCCTCCTAAAGAATTGTGTCTTTACTGTGTAAGTTGGAAAAATATGGTTTGTTTTCCTGCTAAAGCATTCAGAAGAAGAATATTTGACATATTTCTGTTTGAAGGTAAGGTAGCATCTCTGTACATTACCTTTAGTTTCCATATGTAGTGTTGGTTTTCTTAGAGGAAATTACTTGTGCAACACTGTTGACTTAAATGAATAAAAAATGAACAATATTTTGTTCTTTGTTTGCTCATGATTAATGATTAAAATGTGTAGAAAAAAGCCACAATGTTTAATCAAAAGGAGCAATAATATGTTGCTATTCAAGTTTCGGCTCTCATTTAAATATTTTTTCATTCTCAAAAATATGTCAGCTCTGTATGCGTGTATGTGTGTGTGTGTGTTACTTTGCTTTAAGCTGTTTAGAATTACAGAATCTATTAGCGGCTATACTGGGTCGAAAAATCCATGTATAATGAATATCACACATGCATACACCAAAGCATACAAATATATGCACACACCACTCTGGCTAAGACTCAGCAGAGATAAGCCAGTGGATTAAAAGAGCACCAAAATGTCTCTGATGTAAGGACAGACAGTTATGTAACGCAGAGAAGTGCTGACCAAGAAGGGCAGCTCTGTGTGTGTTCATGATTGAGAGTGTATGTTTTTCATATTTCAATGGTCTTAAGCTGTGGTGGACCGTCATTGCATAAACCTTTTAGCATATTTAGTATGTCTGAGCAGGAATTAAGCGTTTGTGCTTCCTCTCAGCCCTGGCTTTGAAAGTGTAGCCATGACAGGAGACTTCAGAACAATAAGGTGAGGTAGCAATAATAGGGATGAAGATCAGCAGTTTATTAAAGCTGGGGATTTTTCACCCTGAACAGCAAAAAGCCAGTGATGACATATTTTTAGCCTGTATGAAGCATGTGCACACAGCCATGAGCTTCCCATGGGAGTGGCTGAGGACACAGAGAAAAGAGCTGCAGGAGGACAGCTGTATTTTTTTTTTCCCCCAACCATTACAGGTTGCTGCTCAATTCTGCTTTGGATTTATTCGTTTCATATTAGTTTTCTTTTCAAGGAGAATTTATAGAGAAAAAAAATCCCCTTTGAGGTCTTAAGAGAACTCGGGTGAATCCAATTTTTAGACTTTATTTAAATACACCTTTACAAC
This sequence comes from Etia nguti, assembly GCA_015106755.1. Lineage (NCBI taxonomy): Eukaryota > Metazoa > Chordata > Actinopteri > Cichliformes > Cichlidae > Etia > Etia nguti. The sequence continues at coordinate 25,255 of VUQG01035664.1, forward strand.
ACTGTACAGTACACCAGTGTGTGCATACAAATTTAATCATCCAGCTCTGCTCTTTTCTTTGCTGCCCGAATCAATCGATTTCCTACAGCAGTGCCATCTTCAAGTTCTGCTGCATTAAAGATGTGCAGAAGAAACGCCCCCTACAGGCCATTTGGAGCACTAAAGACATGCTGCAGTCTCTTTTAGGCAGTGATTGCAGCGCCCACTTTGTGTCTATCTATTTCCTTCAGTTGTGCAGGTTATCTAATCCAGTCTTACCGCTGAGTTAAGAACTATAAACCTGAGCCCGGAGGTGGCTGACCTTGATATCTAGCTCCTCAAAGAGCAATTATTTGGTTAGAGCAAAAAAGGAAGAAGGTCAGAGAGAACAGATGGAGAGGGAAAGAGTTATGTGGTGTGCTGTGGTGTGGTGTGTGAATTGTTTGCGGCATTTGTTTGAGCATGAATTAATAATATGTAGATGTGGTAATGTAAATTTCAAGTAAATATTTAATTGAAGCTACATACCACCACACTGTGGTATGTAGATGTTTTTCCTTATGCCAATCCCCCTCCCCCTTTTCGAATGCACCAAGAAACAAAAAAAGAGAGAGAAGAAGAAGAAAAACATGTCAGCCTACCTCTCCTCCTCCAGCTCTCCACTCGAGTCAAAGGGAATTCCTGAGCGACGCTCAACCTCGGCTCTGCCATCTCATCACCCACGCTGCCTCTGTGCCTCCCAGCTGTTTGCCATTTGTTATATAGTTTTCCAGACTCTTGTTTTCAGACATTCAGTTGCTGAGACCAAGAGAAAGCTCTTTCTGGTGGAAATAAATCCTTTTAAAACGTGTGTTGTTAGAAGGATTTGTTTGCTGAATCATGTCACTAGATAAAGTTTGTCTGCATGGAGCTTTTCCAACAAAATTTGGGAAAATTTAAAGATTTTATTTTTTTTCAAAGAAACAGCAACTATACATTTAAGGCAATAAAAGGAATAGTTACATTTTTAAGAATTTGCAAAGTACAGGAGTCTTGTTACTTTCATGCCAAGAGTGAGGTAAGGAAACTGAAACTAATCCTGTGTGTGGCGGAGGAAAACTGCAGCCAGTTAGCAGACACAGGAAGACACTTTGCCTTGCCGAAAATCCACACAATTATAAAATCACACATTGCTGTATGTTCCCAATTGCCTGGCGACCTCACAGTGGCAATAGTGCTCCGGGAAGTCATGGCCCATGCAAAACATAAATAATGGGTTTTTTTATGGATGTTTGGGGGGGGGGTTTGGTTGCAAACAAAAAAGTTAATCTTTTCTTTAAGTGTTCTCTGATGTTGACCTGTCTCACACTGAGCATACAGCAAAGGAGTATCTGTGCATGCTCACGACTGGAAATGGAAATGTTCTTGTTAAAGGGAAGGTGCTGTGTGTGCAAAGAGAGCAGCAGGAAGGACACATGACGATCACTCAACTCTGGGAAGTCTACAGGCAATTACCCAGCAAACATCCTGACCCTGAATATCAGTTGGCTGACCATTTATTCTAGACACTTAGTGCCTCAGAAATGGTGTCTGAAAACACACTTCCTGGACTTTCTAGGAAGCTTGTCTTCAGTAATTCTTCTGTTCATCAATTGGGATAAAAGAACATTACATTTTATTCATTTATGGTGAACTTACAGCCATCACATCACATCAAGTTTTGACTGCAGAGACTGCTGGGTACTTGCTATGTTCTCATATGGACTCATCTTTACGTTGCTTGAGTTTGTTCACTTTCATTTAAAGTTGCAAACCTAAGTTGTGCTGCCACATTCTTGTTTAGAGAAAAGTGGAGTTCTCAATACATCAAAACAAGCCATAGTTGATCAGTCTTTTTCTAATTGTACTGTAATGAACTTCAAAATTTAACATGCTACGTGAGGTCTGTCGAGTCTGAGGTGTAGCGGTCTGCAGCATTGAGGTGTTGGGTTTTTTTGCAGAGCTACAGTCTAACCTTGGGGTGAATTTGCAGGGACGTTCACTCCTGGGAAGACTGCTATCTGTCTTGAATGTTCCTCACTGTAGAATGATATAATGGCCTCATAACACTTTTCGGATTGATGGGCAACAGCAGTTGCTTCTCTATGATCTTTGCTGATGTCTTTCTCTCTTGGCATTGTGTTAATACACACCTGAATGCTCCAGACCAGCAAACTTCCAAAACTTCTGCTTTAATAGAGGTGCTCGAACTTGCTGATGATCAATTTATCAAATGCATTTGATTAGAAGCAACTGGCTGCTACTTACCTTCTTACGTGTAATTCCAGTAAGGGTGTGTTTAGTTTTTTAAACACTGCTTGTGCATTTTGGCTTAACTTTTATTAAATAAATAATGACACAATGTAATTTTACCTGCCCTTGTTTACCTCAGGTTGCATTTACATGATTTAAGAAATTCTAAGAACCCTTTTATTCTTATAATGTATCAAAAAGTAAAATCAACAGATGGTGTTTTTCCAATAACTGTAGCTGGTAGGCTAAAGACCATTTTAGCATGCTTTGCTGTCTGATGACTAGAAAGGTTTAGTGTAGTCTTGTATTGTAGTGATATTCATTTTCTTAGCAAGCAAGCAAACAGAATATTTCCAAAAATTTCCAAAGTATTAATTAAAACAAAACAAAACTCCTGAGGGCTCTTGTGACTGGTGCCTGTTTATTTAGTTTGTTGCCATTTGGAATAATACGCAGGAGAGAGTTTGAGGTCCACCATCTGGAACACTGGAGCGGTTTTGGCCCTCTCTCAGTCACTGAAGCTCACAGCATTGTGCAGGAGTCAGTTATTAGTCAAGACCATATGGACTTCCCAACTAAACTAGAATACCCAGGCTTCACTGCAGTGTCGTGGCATCTGCTCTGCAAGACATTTTCAATAAGCTAACATTATGGGCTGAGCTTTGACAACCTGCAATCACTTTATCAGCTCTATAATATTTAAAAGTCTCACTGTGACTGCTTCTCTCACCCGGTATGAATTATCTAATGCATGTTTTTTTCCATTTTTTACTTTATGAATCGTTCATCTTTTCCTCACCTGGCCTTGCGTTTTGTCATCACACATCGCATCTCTGTGACCTCCTTCCTCTCTTCTCCCTCCATGCTTCCATGTGCTTGCTAAGCACGTTTCCACCTGCATCCATAATCCACTGTATGGTCTTACAGTCTGCTCGCTTTGGCCTAATTTCAGACAATCCTCTCTCAGCTAACAAGTCAAATTTTAATCATCCATTATCACTACTTAACCAATCCGCCATGGCAGATTTACCCGTCGAAGGTCACTTTTTGTTCATGCTTTCCGTGTATTAAGCGTGGTCGCCCATAGAAAGTGATTTAAAATCATTTATGCTACTTCATTGTCTAAAAAATATTGGATGTGGTCTGTGAAACTGTTTTTTTTTTTACCGGGCCTGTGGGTGAAATGTTCTGTTTGGAAAATATATTTGGCTTGATCTCCTTCACTGTATACATTTCTTTAATCTTGTCTTTTCATCTGGCCCCAGGGATTTCTTCATCTTGGGCGAATTATCAGTCAAGTGATGATGCTCATAAAACCTTGGCAGGTACCGTGTGCTCTTCTGAGATTACATTGACTCACCAACGGTTCGAGTGAAAGCATGCAAAAGAGTAAATGCTTTAATATACCCTGTGCTCAGTGTGGTTTACGATAATGGATGGAGTTCCCACAGAGTGTGAGCCGCCTCATCAGAGCAGTGTCACAAGGTGCTCCTTTATTCTCACACAGTCTCAAGATTCATGTTTGCTGTTAGGAAACGATGAGCACTCTGTGTTCAAATACATGTCAAAGCGTACAATTTTTAAGATAAGCACTTACCATAAATATGTACGCATTTTACAGTAAAGTCGAGCAACACTCCCCTCCTCATCCTGGTAGATGACATAAAAATACAATCATGTGAAAAAGAAAGTTTTCACAGGAGTCTATTCAGTCTATCCTTATTGTACACCCTCGCCACTTCCATAGGTATTAATTAAGAGAGTCAGTAGCAGCCAAGTGCTGCTAGTCAAGAAAAATTTCAACAAGAAAAAAATGTAAAATACAAAAAAAAAAACCCAGACCCCATTTCAGACCCTTCAGACCTCAGTTACGATGGTACTATCACACTAAAGTACAAATTAAAAAACAGATTCAACAAGTGTGGCTTGTTTGGAAGGGTTACCATGTGAAAGTCTCTTCTCTCTAAAACAACATATCAGGTTAGGTTTGCTGAAAAAAACACAAGACCTTTGGAACAATGTCCTTTGGAGAGACAGGACCAACACCTCATACCAACCGTCAAGCACAGCGGTGGACGGGTGATGATTTGGGCTTTTTGGCAGCCACAGGACCTGGGCAGCTTACACTCAATGAGTCAACCATGAATTCCACTGTATACCAAAGTATTGTACAGTTAATCATTAGGCCTTCTGTCTGACAGGAAACGCATTGTTGAAATTGGCTCATGTTACAGAACAATGATCCCAACCAGGCCAACAAATCTACAACAGAGTGGCTGAAAAAGAAAATAATAAAAGTGGTCCAATGGCTCAGTCAGAGTTCAACCTTCAACCTTATTTAAATACTGTGGCAGGAATTTTAAAAATTCTTCCACAATGATGTGAGAGACTGATAAAGTCATATTGAAAATTATTATTTCACGTAGTTTGCTACAAAGATGGCTCTACAAGATACTGAATCATGGGGTCCACTTAGGTTTTCACTGGACAGTATTTACTATGTGACACTACAAATTGTTAGATACTCTGCAATATTCATTTATACCACTATGGGCAATGCTGCAAATTATTAACCGCTTTAATGCAATATTGGATTTTTATAAATATATTTCTGCATCAGTGTAATGAACCACCTGGAGGTATTTAATTTCCTGGAATGGACAGAAAACCCCTTTTTCATGTTTTCTTAAGTTATTATATCTGATCATTTATTCATGTTCTTGAAAACTTCAACTATAATATCCAACGATACAAAGTTGTGAAGCACGAGGGGTCGCTGGTTCAGGAACTGATTTTCTTTCAATTATATTCTCAGTGTACCATCTCTCCATTAATGTCTCGACCCTATGGGTTCATGTGCAGACCAGCAGTTTTAATCCTTCTCCTATTGACTCTTATTTTAAAATAAACTTCAATTGCAGATTAAAGCCGGAGAGCTTCTTGCTGATTCAGAAGCACTAAAAGTGTGAAAGATACATTTTCCTTCCAAACTTAAATAACTCTTCTTTTTTAAACTCTGTTCCTAATGTGGTTGTCACAATACTAGAAATTCAAACTCGATAGTGATACCCAGGAAAATGCTAGATACTCAATACCAGTTTCTTTACCATAGGTGAAAACTTTTTTTGTGTAAGATTAAATAAAGCACTGTTTCTTTAGCCTTAATTTATACCAAGACAGACCTGTTTCTGACAAACATATTAAATTAAAATTAAACTGTGTATCATGTAGTGCAAAAAATACTGTAGCATAACTGTAAGCTACATATGAAAATATTTTACGGTTCTCTTAGGTAGTGCTTGTCTGAGAAAATGCTGGACTTCTGTCTCTGTTTAGTTGCTGGTGCACTTTTCTTAGCTTCATTTAGGTACTTTGAGAGAACCATAATACACCTGAGACACAAATATAAGACAAAAATTATTGCTGCCTGCAGGCAGGAGTAATAACATCTGACGTTAGCTATGGCTGCTAACTGCTACAGTATCTTAATAATAGCAGAGCGCTAATGTGGCTATCAGGTGACTGATAATACTTGGCCAGGTTAACGTTTATGATAACTGTTCAGTACTTCAGTGTTGTTAAAACGGGAATTTTACTGACCTCTCAAGGTTCCTCATGAAGTGTTGTTCAGCATTGTGAAGGTCAGCTACTTCAGCTGCCAGTGAGAGGACAGAGCACTGCGCCTGCCTGTCTGCAGCATGTTTTGTGGTGTGTCAGCTGGAGGAGGTGAGGACAGCTGCCGGTGCCTGCTCTGCTAGTAATTTTTTAGCAACAATTAGGTACTGAGTATTGATTTTTGTTTGGTAGTTTGTTTTTTGACAATCCTAGTGTTACATATAATTTAACCAAAATAAATTTAAACCATAGATGTGCTGAAAGTCACTTAACATTATATAAAGAAAACAGAATGGAACTGTAGCACTGGTTGTACTTCTCTCCAAGCACTATATATATGATAATCATGCCTCTTCTTATTTATTTTTTCTTGTACGTCTGTATCAAAGATATAAAAATATCTAGCATAGGGGCAAAAATATTTTAAAAGGTACCACAGGTTGCTGTCCCACATCCACCAGACACTTGACCTAGCGCTCTGACTGTCTGCCCTGCTGTCCTGACCTGGTGAATATAGGACAGTGTCTGGTATTTATCTGTTCATTTAATTCAACTTTAATTTATTATGGCTGATCTCCTATAATGTGACTGATAATTCATATTTGGTGGCTGTCACAGGACATGCAACAGCACGTCGAGGTCGGTGGAAATAGATCAGGTGGATGCATGGGCCATCTGTGAGGAGAGTCAATACCGGAAAAATATCATACTTCATTTTTAGCAAACGCTTGTTTAGTTCAGGATACAGAGTCTCTTATTACATAATGAAAAAGATAAGCCAAACTTATAGTATATTAATAAATATTGTTATTTATTTATTTATTCATTAAATTTTATTTATTTATTTATTTATTTTTTGCCTGTCCCATTTGGTTCTTTAGCCATCAGAATTGTTGTCTGAAGGCAAACAAATGGATTTACTTTACCAAGTGGATCATCACGGCCTTGCCGTATTGGTCCATTTGATCGACCTTTGTTGTTATTATTTATTTTATTTTATTTTCAGTTGTTACAGACGGGACAGACATGGCTGGTGGATAGGAAAGGGAGAAGGAAAGGGAGAATGAAAAGAAAAACAGAGGGGAAGAGGGACAGTGAGAAAGGGCACTTGAAAAGAAAAAATCTCCCCGATCACCTGTTGAGAGAAAGAAAAGGGAAAAAAAGAGAAAACAAGCAAAAAATAGAGAGCAACATAATAAACACAACACCATCGCATTAATCTAGCTAAATGTAAATAACCGTAAATACTAAATATTGAATGTTGTTGTGCAGCACGCAGGACCGACAGCGCACAATGTGCTTTGAGGTAGCAGCCAAGAAAGGTGTAGTTTGTGTCTATTAACAGTGAACACCCGTGTGCACACCTGTGTGGATTAGCACGCTTGTATTAAAAAGGTTTCTCCATGTAACGATCTGCTAGAGG
>VUQG01035667.1:4778-17009 GCA_015106755.1 Etia nguti
TTTTTATTTTTTTCTGTTTTTTTTGTTTTGTTCTTGGTTTTTTTTTTTTGTTTTATTTTGTTTTATTTTTTATATGTTTTGCTTTGCTTCCTTTGTACCATTTCCTTTAACTGTTCTTAACAGTATACTCAAAAATAAACAGTAGGTTGCTGTATTTTTAAACTCTTTGCTAGTTTAATAAAAGTATTTTGACTTTTGTTTAATGGGTGGTATATCATATTAGTGGAGGTGGCAAGGACAGGAACTAAGAAATAACCTAAACTGGAAAAAACCTAACAAATGAAACTGAAGTCAAAACTCACTCACACAAGACATCAGACATGGCAACAGGGAGGGAACACACGGGCAGACACAAAACAGAGAAAGCACGGAACCCAAACCCTAAGAACTAAAAAAGTCTAAACCCAAATACATAGACAGAATACACTAGAACACAAGATCATAATAATAAACACAAAACGCTGGGTCAAATGACCCAGGACCATGACATTAGACACATAACTACATTTTATTTAATATACAAAATGTGTTAAAATACACAAGATTTCATGTAAAATTACAGCTAAAACAACTGTATTTTAATTTATTATCTCGTAAAAATGCATAAAACATCTGTATACTAATTACGGAAATTTCTTTGGTATTTTTCTGGCGCCCTAGCTCCCAGAATATTTTGTAAGGATTTTTTTGTTACATCTTTTTTTTTTTTACAGTGCACATTGTGAGATTTTGTTTTAATAACTTATTATGCAGGGGGGTGGCTGTGGCTCAGGTAGAGCAGTTCGTGTACTAACTGGAAGGGTAGCGGTTCAGTCGCTGCTGCTCAATGAACCCCGAGGTGCACCCAGTGCATTCACAGGAGTGTGAATGTTTGTGAATGTTACACAGAAAGCACTTGGACATAAAATAACATGCTTGCGTGAATTGGATTGTGAATGGATGAATCTGGCATGTTGTATTAAGCGCTTTAAGTGCTCAGGTAGACATAAAAGTGCAAAGAAAAGCACTATATTAGAACCAGTCTGTTCACCATTTATCATGCACCCAATAGTAGTGAGATGCATACTATTTCCTGGAATGTGCAAGCATGGGACACTGTAACAGCATAAGGATCCCACAGTGCAATGCAGACATAACACATAATGCACTGAAACATTCTCACTGTAGCTGAGATCCAGTGTCAATAACAGTTCAGTTTAAGTGTCCATAATTGATTTTATTTTTTACATTGAAATAAATGACTGGAGCACCACAAATGAGATCAAACGAGGTTGTTTTAGCCAATGGCAATGTGTCTAAAACAAGAATACATGAACTGAGAGGGGCACAGCAGGGACTGTGTCAGATTTTGGAGTTCTAATTTAGACAATACAACACATTCATAAATTAATAATTTACATTATAAAGTTTGAATTATTTTCACTTGTGAGGTTGTTATTTAAATAAATCTAACTTATACTGACTTCACTTACTTTCAAAGCAACTGTTCTAATATCATCTAAAATTGAATCTGCCTGACTAAAAGGCCTTACTGTAGCCACTTTGGTTATAGTTTGGTGACTTTCACATTGTTCTCTTTGCTCTCGTCCTTTTCTGACCTGCATGTGAATATTGTCAGGATTACTGGGATGAAAACAAGGCCGTGAACCATCCCGATAAACATGACAAGAAAAAAGATCTTGAAAAATGTTCTAAAGGTGTTGAACTTTGATACAGACAACACTGACACCCCCAAAATGGTGGACAAGCCGCCTTGGAGGATGGGGAACCCCAGATGTGTGAGAGCATCCACAGCCTTTGCATTGGGATCCGACTTTTTGCTGGAGACAAAGGCGTAAGACACGTGAGCGGAGAAATCGACAGTGAAGCCAATGCAGACGGTGAAAATGATCATGGATATGGAATCCAGACTGATGTCCCAGAGCGCCATGAAGCCGGTCACACCTACAGTCACTGAACCAATCGAACAAGTCACCAGAAATGAGCAGACAGGGTTAGGAATAAGCAGGAGAGAGATGATGAACATCACAGCTGTGATCACACCAACATTTTTGATTGTGCTGCTCACTACAACATCATACTGGTCAAAGAAGATGAATTTCTGGTTATAGACTAATAAAGAAGCTGCTCTGCAATCATCTGAGGTGGACCGAAGTCCTTTAAGTGCATAAAGTTCCATTCTGCCACTGTCAATGTTAACCATCTGTATGAAAACCCGGGAGGCATGGATGACATCTCCAGTGAGGTTCACATCTTGGTGGTAGAAAGGGAATAATTCAAAAAAATGAGGGAGATTTTTGAGAAAGACATCTTTATCATTAAGGGTTAAATTATTTGCCTGCCCGTATAACAAATAAGAGTCCACCCAGGATGAAAAAATGTCTTTATCTACAAAGGGGAGCCCTTTAAAGTCCTCAATGCATGCCTGGAGTTCAGAACGCTTGGTCTCATCCCAGTATGGAAAAGCCTCACTGATAATAACCATCACAGATGGGCCGTAATCATAGAAATAATGCCTATCCTTCCTGTTGAATGTGTTAACAAGGGAGTCATCAGCTGCCAGGTCATGAAGCTCAAACCCCTGCTCTACATGGAGGCATCCATAAATGCTTACAGCTACATATGCCATAAAGAAGAAGATTACCATTCCCTTGACCCAGGGTTTGATCAAAAATGGGCCGTAGTAATCCTTAAAGAAATAACTGACTGGTTGCATCTTCTCTGCTCCAGTGCTCTTATCAAAGTCACCTCCCACGCAGCAGATGCTGTATAGCTCAGAGCGGTTTTTAGGTCTGTCTGATGGGATTTGCTTGCAGGTCAGCCAGTGCCTGTTGCTGGCTTCCCGCCGCCCATTTAAAGCCAAGAAGGCTCCAAAGAAGGTGATGGTGTAGATGTAACAAAATATGATTGAGGTGCTGGTGTACAGGCAGAATGCCTGCACAGATGGGAAGTAAGACTTGACGCCTATGAAGAACTTGAGAACATCGGTCACAGCGGTGATGGTGATGGGCATGATGGCTTCTTTGTAAGTGTGAGCCATCCTCTTCGGGACCGAGTCTTTCACATGTGTGTGCTGCCAGTCAGACACCATAATGAACATGTTGTTGACACCAATTCCTGGAAAAAAAAGTGTAAGGACAAAGAAAGGCATTATTGACAAAAACAAAAAAAAACATTTACAATATTATATTTGGTTAAAATGTTCTGATATTTTCTTCGGTTGTTGTAAAATAATGTGTGCCCCAGTCTCCAATGAGAAAGTGCTGAAAGGGTAGTTATTCCTCCGTTACACCACAAATGTGTACAAAAGTGTACAAATGTGTAACGATGTAACAAAATAGTAAATAACTTGACCTTGGTCTAAAGATAAGTCCACAGGGTTGCAGAGAATGTGGGAAAGTTGGCCATTAATTCCTATTATGTGTGGTTAGCAGTGTTGGGCAAGTTAATTTGAAAAAGTAATTAGTTATAGTTACTTCTTCAAAAAAATAACCGAGTTATTAACTGAGTTACAATATTCTAAAAGTAACTAATTACTAGGAAAAGTAACTATTGCATTACTTTAAAAAAAATCCTTAACCCTCTGGGGTCCAGGGTATAATTGACCGTTTTTGACTACTTTTTATTTTACCTCTACATTTCACCTTTAAAAACTATTTACCTTGCCTTGTTTGGTATCATTCTTTTCAGCACAACCTCACGTTTGAATTTTATCATTTTGACATACTGTATTTAGGGCTGGGTATCGTCACTGATTTCTAGAATAGATTTGATTCCGATTCACAAGGTCCCGATTCGATTCGATCCATGATTCGATTCGATTCGATTCGATTTGAATTTTGCCTCAGACAGTCAGAAATATTATCATTCTGATCATTTATCAGTACATATCCATATTTGTATATCTATAAAAAGAAATCTGACGCTTGTGAGACTTTATCAAAGGTGTGAGCATCACAGCAGATGCCTTTGTGTCAAAGTAACTGAGCATAAAACACAGAAAAACATGAAGGAGATTTTCCTGGCCTGGCTTATTATAGCAGATAACCTTAAAAATATTCTATAGTAGAACAAAAACTGAAGAAAACCATGAATCAACATATAAACATTATCTGATGCTGCTGAAGTGAAGCAGAGTTTACAGAGTTACAGAGGTTTTATTAGAGACACAGCTAACATTTTGCCATTATAATTTTAAAAAGTTTATATTTCTTCAGTATTAAACTGCATAAATGTAACTTTCCTGTCGGAAGTAATTTAAATAAAATAAAAATAAAAAAACAGCAGCCGACAGCGCCTGTACATAACGGTAGACTGGTGGGTAATAAGCAAGCGAATAATGCAGAAAACAGAGATTTTTAGATGGGAAACTGTTCTTGAAGTACACTGACAGAGAGAGCTGTGCATGAAGTGTCATTTTATCGTGGTGGAAGCAAAACTGCAAAAGTCAGAGGGAATTCTTGACGATGTTTATGTGAAGCGAAATGTGAAGCGTAGTTTGGATCTTCTTTTGCCGCTGGTTCAATCAGACAAAACCTGCAGCTTCAGAAGCTAGCGCAAAAAAAGACGTAAACTCAAAGCGCGGATCTGCCGACTCATCAGAATCTGTGAAACCTCGTGGTGCTGTGGTGGATCTATACCTGTACTGGGCTGTAATCACGGTGAATGAAGACTGGGAATCATGTTTATTTCATTTATGCTACTGTAAGTAATATTAGTGTTTTGAGTTTAAAAATAAGCTAGGTCACTCACCATCAGGCAGTGCACCTAACAAGAGCTGTGTGAGACAGTATACAAACGTGTAACAATGTACTATGTCTATATATTTGCAGAAGATACATTAAAGGCGGACAACAAAGGGTGCAACAAAAGTGATAGCAGTTCATGACAGTTTTATGGTCCTCACATGCTTATAAATTAATAAAGTCACCACCTCATAAAACACCACTGAAACTTGTTTTTATGTTGTCACCTTTATTACTTTTATTACACTTTTAATTACTTGGCTGGTTTTGCACTTCCAGCTGAAAGCTAAAACTAAAGTGCGGAAGGAAGGAAGCCAAGAGTGAATTTTTCTCACCAAGTAAAAGGAAAACAGCGTTTGCAACGGTGATAACAAATGGCACTCCGATGTAAAGCAGCAGGCCAAAACCAGAGAGAACTGCCAGCACAGCGGAGAGGATACCGAAGACAGCCACCCACACCTTGTTCCTCACATTGTCCAGCCTACCAAGGAGGAATAGATTGTATTAAAATCCATACAGATGATAAAGATAACAATGAACTGAGAGCAAGGTCCAGTTTTTCTGAGCAGTCTGTAAAGAATCATTGTTGGATGTTTTATAACGAAACAACTTCCTAAATATGATCTTTTATTGTGAATGGTCAATTTGTAAAGTGAAGCTTGTAAGAAAAAAAGCCTTGTGTTCATAGTTAATACAGAGGTAGCAGCATCTGACACAATCTGAGTCATAAACGTGACAAACAATAGTTATCACACTTTCTGAAAATGTCCTGTCATAAAAAGAGAAACAGAAGGTAAATATATTGACCTGATTGTTAATTATTATCTTTCCCTGTTTCTAAAGTTATATGTTATATTTCCTGTCATTAATTATTCCCTGGTTAAATATCCAGAAAAAAATATGTAACAAACCGCCTTGAAAATCTGTGGAATAAGATTATTAAAAAAATCTACATTTCAGGTAAATGTAGAAATGTAGTTTGTTTAAGAAAAATGTGGAGGATTTCATAAATATTTTTTAAATTATATCTTTAGAAAATAATAATTTGGTAAACACAGACAGTTGTATGTTAACCTAACATGTAAGACCATGTTCTAATAATATTTTTTTTGTAAATTGAAAAGTAAGTAAGAATTTTACTGATTAAGAGGAAAGTTTTAACCCAATCTTAAAAGTGGGGAGGGTGTCAGTCTCAGAGAACAGGACATTTCACATGACATAAACTGTTTTTAAAAACATTGTTCACCATACGATCTTCTGTCTTCAAACAGTTTAAAGATAGAGGCATCAGCTGCTTTGATTATGAAAACTGGAAACAATGTTTGGGAAGAAGCTGACTGGACTCTGATAAAGGTAAAAAAAAAAAATGTGTAACTCTTAAGCTCTAAAGCTCAGTAATTGAGATTGTGTTTCTTCACTTGCATCACAAATCAAAGCGCAATAACAACTTTTCCAAGTACAATAGATTTAAGTGAGACATTATGACTCTTTACCTCAAGACAGAACTAGGTCCAGTAGCTTCTCTCTTTGACTAAGCTTCTGGCTGTAGCTTGATTTTCAGCAACTAAGCATGTGAGTCCTATCAATGTTTAATAGGAGGGGTGACATTGCACTTGTTTTGCAGCAACAGGAGCTGGACACCTTTTAGTAACTGAATCAGTCATGAACTCCTCTATATACAAAAAGTGTTCTAGAGTCAAATATGAAGCCATCTGACAGCTAAAACTGAAACTGGGTCATGAGAGATCCAGATCCAGGCCTCAACCTGACTGAAATGGTGGGACTTTAAAAGAACTGTGCAAAAATTTCAGTGAGCTGAAGCAACGTTGCAAAACAATTATTTCAGGTTACTCCAGATTATTATTGCTAAAGGTGGTCTTACAAGCTTCTGAATCATGAGGGTGTAGTTAGGTTTCCACACATTGTTTCAGATTCAACTTCAGCTTATGTTTTGTTAAATGAATAAAGACACTATTATACATTGATATAAATCCTGGTTATTGTTCACCTCAGGCTGTATTTCCGTAGACTGTTAAGGACCAGATTAGTTTTATATTGTCCTTAGAATTTAAAGAAGGTCTATTTCTTTTTACTAGAACTGTAATTATGAATTCAAACTTCTTAATCTTCATGAAAATAGCTTAAAACAAAAAGGAATGTTAAAAGAAGTTAAAGTTAATTGTACTGCACTACATGTAACTTGACTGGGTCAGTCTTATATTGAAACTGATATTAAACTATAAGCGGTCTGCATCCTGGATTTTGCCACTTACTGCGTGATGGTTGCTGATTGCTTCTTACCTCAGGCAGGACATCACAGAGACGGTGACAGCACAGGCATAAGCGATGAGGAATAGGGGGAAGCCATCTGTGGTGTGACTGTCAATCTCATCCTGCTTGGATTTCGAGGTGTAGTAAGACACCTACAAAAGAGCACAGCAGAGGGAAGTCAGCATGAGCGCTTAAGTCACAAAAAATGATTGCAAATGTAAGTCCTGGCAGTTGTTACATCAGTGTCACCCATAAAAGTCAAATATTTAGATTTTTCCTCTGGTCTGTAATGCTTGCCTGTTCCTCCACTTAGACTGTTTGGATGGAATTGCCCAGTTTTTGGAAGTAAACTGTAAAAAGTTTATCTTCTCATGAATACAATCACACTACGTGATAGCAGTACAATACTTTTAAAAGAAACCCAGCAGAAATGTTTCTCGTTCTTCAAATCATACAATGTTGGTCCAACAAGGAAATCTTCAGACCTTGTTGTGAGTAGGTTTTAATGTTGGAACACATCTGCCAACTAAAAGAAATGTGTGGATAGTTAACATTACAACCATTTTCAGGTTATAAATGACTCCACTATTCAGGAATACTTTCTTAATGGCTCAGTTTGTGATTATTCCATTTATGTAGTTTCCTTTCATCATGACACATACTTTAACATTATATGTACTTAATTATGATTTTCATTTACTTTTATACAAAAAGGAGTTACAAAATACAAATTGTAATGACAACTTACATTGGAACTTATTTTAGACAATCCATTCCTATTTATGTATTTATAGTATTACTAAAGTAAACCTTTAGGTACGGTTAAGTGAATTATGTATTACAGTGTGGTAGTACTATTTTACCCAAAAATTAAAACATAGATCAGTCAGATTGGTGACTCTGTAGTAATTATATTTCAATGGAATCATCATACAATTAGGTATACAATCAAGGGAACAGTTCACCCTGCCTGGGATAGGGTTACGGGCCCCGCCCTGGAGCCAGGCCCAGGGAGGGTGCCCCTAGGGCAAGCGTAAGCCTACCACCCACAGGAGGCGCTGTAGGGGTTTGGTGCAATGTGTGCCAGGAGGCGGCCAGAAGCGGAGGCACTGGCGGACCATGGCGGATGATGTTCTGCTGGCTTTATCGGGTGATAGCCTCCAGCTTGCACTGGAACGGTTCGTGGCCAAGTGTGAAGTGGTGGGAATGAGAATCGGCACCTCCAAATCTGAGGCCATGGCCCTCAGCCGGAAAAGGGTGGAGACCCACTCTGGGTCAGGGACGAGTTCCTGCCCCAAGTGGAGGAGTTTAACTATCTCGGGGTCTTGTTCATGAGTGACAGGAGAGGGGAGCGGGAGATTGACAGACGGATTGGTGCTGCGGCTGCAGTGATGCGGACGCTGTACCTGTCCGTCATGATGAAGAGAGAGCAGAGTGTAAAAGCAACGCTCTCAATTTACCGGTCAATCTACGTCCCTACGCTCACCTATTGTCACGAGCTGTGGGTAGGGACCGAAAGAACGAGATCGTGGATACAAGCGGCAGATGAGCTTCCCCCAAAAGAGGACTCCGCTTGGTCAACTGAAGTTATTTTTTTTTAAAATACAGGGGAAAGACATGAACTAGTTTGGACATAAAGTGAGAGAATATCAATGTCAAACAACATAAAAGTAAAGTAATGATTCCTAAGTCATATTTTGTTAGTTTTAACTAAATAAAATGAGGCTTAAAACTAGAATTACATTTCCACATTGTGAAAAGGGCATAATAGGCTGTTAGACCATAACTGATAATGACATTATGAATTAAAAACACTGTGAAATTTTGTTTTTCTTTACACGACTTTGGTATTTTTATGTAGTTTTACCATGCTGTGGGGGAAGAGAACAAACAACATAAAAAAGGACAATAAAAAAAAAAAACAATCACTCAGTGTGGCTGGTAGTTTTCCACTGCTGATGGCATATACTTGACCTTCACCCAAACTGTCTTTCACTCAAGTAGAACATTAAACCGCACAATGGTTCCAAAATATACAACTGACTGCAAGCTTTTTTGTCAAAAAGCTTCAAGGTGGCGCATTCCAGTGAATAAAACTTTTGTAGTTTCTATAATTCCTTTGAAATCTTTCTGTAGTCCGTCTGTGGTCAAATGTATCTTTCTGTCATCATTTTATGTCATTTTATTTGTCTGGATGGTCATTTTGGATTACTTGTGATTGGTCAAACTGATTTTTTAAGTTGTTTTTTCTTTGTTTTGTTTGTTGTTGAAGTTGATTTTGATCATCTTGGGGTGATTTTCTGTCTTTTTTTAAGTCTCTTTGTGGCTGAATTTATCTTTTTATGACCATTTTGTGATTGAGGTCATTGTTTTTGCCCCAATTTTTGCAACCATGTTACAGGAAGAGTTTGGGCTAGAAGCACAATTTGCTAACACATTTACTGCAAAAGCTTTTTTTTCTCCAAATTTATGAAAGCCTTATTAAAAAATAATAACACTCATTACCAAACACAAAAAGCATCATTGTTAAAAGTATTTGTGGCTTTTGCAAAGCATTTCAACAGTCATGTGAAAAATAGTTAATCGTAAATATACGTCGAATAAATACACCCAAGAATATCTGTTTGCCTTTAAGCATTCAGATACACTAGAGTGGTCATGTTGTTTGCTTCAACCTTAAAGTTTTAAAAAAGAAAATGAATAATAAAAACATGAGTAATGGCGTGATACTCACAAAAATGTGTTTGTTGTCTGTGTTGTCTGATAGGAGCTTTTTAAATTCTCTCAGCCATAATTTTGAGGCTTCAGCTGTGCTTTCCTGATCATCTAAGTAGTAGAAAAGTTTTACAGCTTGAGCATTTCTGACTAAGCTGCTATCACCTGTAATAACACCTCCCAGCACTGCACCTATAAAGACTGGAGTAGATTTGTGCATGTGGACTGGATAGGTGATACTGGTTTGATTGGTTAGACTAGAGCTGAGGATTTCCAGGATGATGTTTGAAACACACTTTCCGTTGGCTTTGGCACACAGTTCATTGAAGCCCAGTCTCCCATTGTCCACACTGATATCAAGGATCTTATTGTTGAGTGAGATGATGTCCTCTAAAACAAGTGTGTCCAGTAGATTACGGCTGTTCCTAGATACAGCAATGAGGGATGCAAAGCTGCCCTTGTCATACTGCCTTTCTTCAGAAAACATGGAATAATTGTAGGGCAAGTTTTCTTTAACAAAGGCTCTGATTGCCTTTGAGGGTCCTTTACTTGGCGTAAACTGGCGCTCAAGACCATTGTCCTGTCTTTCCTGGAGAAAAATGAAGCCCCCGCTGAGTGCTGCTGAGAGGAACACAGGAACTATGAAAAAATATAATGGATATGATCCTACTTTTGATCCAAGATTTTCAAAAAGCCGTGACAGAGGCTTTGTCAGGCAGTCAGTGCGTCTAGAATCCATCCTTAGTCTTGCAGGGCAGTGACACAGATAGGGTGTGACTGCATCCTTATAAAGGCTGTCAAGATAAGCTTAATCCTAATACTTATTGCTTCTGGAAAGAGCTAACCTTATTCCAGGAAAAACAACATGACATGCAAATTATTCAGTGTTTTTATTCTGTGACAGTAAAATGATAAGGCAAGCCCTTAAAATGATAAAAAGAAACAAGCTAATTAGTGAACCTAGACAAGGATTACCTTGTTCTGACTTAATGAAAATGACCAGGGGGAAAAAAAAAATCTGATTTTATTACATTATGTTGCAACTATACCTGTAAAACTGTCATAACTATGCGACTTTATAACTAAATTACTTGTTGTATCATGTCACTAGAATTACTTAAGAAGACTCAATGCTGAAGGCAAACAAGTTCATAAAAAAAATCAGACTCCTTCTTAAATTTGTTAGTTGTATTCAGGATTGAAGAGTCTTTTGACATTTTGGAATTTAAAACGAGTGATCAAACCATTCTGTTACCAACTGTAGCGTTTAAGGTCAACTCCCTGTGAACCACTTGGACCTTCCATTGCTGCTGCTATGATGCAACCTGAATGTCCTGTTATGACCATTTGTACCCATTGACCTCAGCAAACATCATCTTCTGTGTCAAACTGTCCAGAAGCTGGAAATCCCCAGAATTATATTCTTACTGAAATGTTGCTGTTTTGCCACAGTGGAGAAAATCCAGATCATTGCAGGCACTTTCAGTTAGTCAGAATAGGACTTTCAGAGAGCATATATCTGTAGTAGAAGGGCTGGCAGAGGCAAGAAGTTAAGCCTTTCTTAAGCTCACCCACAGTTATGCAGGTATAATGCACAGTTGAAATCCTTGATTTACCTATGTGGCTGTACAGAGTTAGGATGTTTTAACACCTGCGGTGTTTACTCTGTTTAGATCTTACTCTGGTTCATTTTGCACCTTGGTGCAGCTCGTTTCTCCAAGTGTAAACACAATAATCACATTCTGGTGCAGATCAAAACAAATGCTTTATGCCTAAGCTTTGCATTCTCAGTGCGGGAAGGTACTATAGGTGTATGAAGGCTAGCAATTAGACATGAAATAAACATGCATTTTCAATTTTTTCACACAGCGCCTTCATCCTGTATTTACGTTTGTTGCTCTGTAAGGAAGAGGACTCCTTACTACATTTATTTATATTATATTATCTGTATAGCACTTTAGAGCACACCTTTCACTTTATTAAAAGCACCTTATCAAGCACTTTATTTAGCATCGCACTTTAAGCATGGATTTGCACAGTAAAACATTTGCACACAAGTAGTTTAATTATTTATTGAATATTTATTGTGTATTTTAAAAGCCAGTTGGTAGCCTTGTTTCAGATCCTGCACAGGTGCTCCTCGTCAAGGAATGTGGTGGTTGTCTGTGAGGAGAAAGGAATGGTGATTGAGATAAAGTAAGGTTTTACCAGTAAGGAAAACTAACGCAAATGTGTGTGGGAAATCTAGGAATAAAAGTGGTGCAAATAAGTGTGTAAGATATGATTACTCACCTTTCTTGCCTGTGTCCTCTTCAAGGTGTTTGGGCAAATGTTTCCCCGGGGGTCCAGACACCATTTAAAGGTTCCGGGAGAGACCATGGGTTAAGGGAGTGTGGTGAATCTTTTCGTGCTTGGGTTTTTGGGTTTTTATAATATTGGGTTTGGTGTAAAATTAAAGTGTGAAATATTTATTAAGATGAAAATGTAAAATGTATTTATA
>VUQG01035674.1:0-22333 GCA_015106755.1 Etia nguti
AAAAAAAAAAAGCAAAAGAAATAAGTCAAGAAAAAAAAATTAAAAGGTTCAATTCTGTAGTAATGTTTCCCCAAAAGAAATGTATTCCTTGTATTGCGATTGTGCATGCATGAGTGCACGAGTTTACCTCCTTCTGTACCAGCTGGGGGAGCAGAGGGGCACCAGGGCATGCTGCATGCATGTGTGAGTGTGCGTCTAAGTGCACCCAGCACAGCTTACCAGGAGGCTCTGGCTGTGTGCAGCTGGCTGGGTGAAATCTCCTTGGCCCCCAAGGGATGGACATACTCCCATGGGTTTACACTCAATCTGGTCACCCTGTGGCTGCCCTGCCCTGTCCCAGCTTTCTGTCACTGTCATAGCTTCAACCACACACACACACACACACTGAGCCTTGTCTCACTCTCACTCAGTATCTTGCTCAATGTTATCCCCTCACTCTTCACCGTGACATCCTCTTCATCATTACACTGTTGCTGGCTCCATGTAGTAATGCCCTATGGACAGCGCTATAAGCTTCTACAACTGCTCTAGCACTAAGTGTTTAAACACAGCACAAGCAGAAAAAAAATGCCTTCTTAGTTTTACAGGGAGCACGTAGCATAAGTTTTATGCTGTCACTGTATTTAAAGCAGTCATGCACACGCTCACACACTGACACCAGTCCAGCCCGATGTGGTAATGAGACTAATGCACACTAAGTAGATTGGCTTTGAAGAGTCTGGATTCGCCTTAAGATGTCTGAGCAGACTGGAGTTAGAATTGCTGGGGTCGAGGTCACGCATACAGATATTTCCTAATAAATGCACACATGGCTGATGGAGTAGACTCTCCAGATAATGCTAAAATTTTGTGCTCTTTTGAATCAGAGAGAATGACAGTAAATGTCCTCTGCAGCTACATATATTGGACAAACTCACAGAAAGATGTCATATTGAAGCATCTTGCAGCATAGTTCCCCGTATTCTGCATGCTCTCTGTGCAGTCACCACACTGTTACCTTCCCTAAATATCAGACACCAGTTAGGTGTCTGATGTTTAGCTAATTCCTGTCCCTCTTCGTCCTCCAGACGATCTGTTAATGCCTTTTTGTACCTGCTTAAATTCGCACATTGAACCTCCTCCACACACTGTCTTCTGAGGTATGTTGACTTTTGTCAATAAAGAGGTCAGCTAAAAGCCCACCTAGCAGTTTGACTGTGTTCTGCTTTTGTTTCACAATGGTTCATTGAACCCCTGACAAACCAGTACTTCCTGCCCACCTACTATAGCTCAACTGCATAATATTTTTTTAATGCTTTTTAAACATGAGATAATTTTTTTGCTTTAATGCACATCCTTTCACATCCATGTTGAGTAAATGAAGTCTGATTAATAAAATGACAAAAAATAACCAAGATAGTTGGAAGCAGTTACTAAATGTATTTGGGGTTTTTTCCTGTTACAACCAGTGTTATTAAACACTAAATCAAACTCTAAAAAAGGCTTTGTGAAACTGAAAGTTAAAAAAAAAAAGATTTACTAAAAGAAATAATAAATAAAACTAAAATAAAATAAAAATGCAGAGAAAATTCTTTAATTTTAGTTTTTATCCTTTGCTGTTATGGTCACATTTGTCAGCAGATTGTAGTGGTGCAGATGTTGAGTAACTGGAATATCATAATACTAAATAAAAAGACTAACAAAAGCTCAACTAAATCTAAAGTATTAAAAAAAACTAAACTGGAACAAGAAAATCTGCTCTGCAAACTAACTAGGAAAGAAAGCAAAAATTCAGGGGCGAAAAATACATAAAAACTAATTTAAAGAAATACAAAACTGCAGTAAATCTGATTGCAAGCAAACCCTGTTATATGGAAGTGAGTGTGTGTGGTGTTATGTGGCCAGACGTTCCTCTTTCTGCTGGTGAGCTGCTGTGTATGTGCTGGAACGTGGCAGAAATTTCCCTCCACCCTCATCCCCGCCTCTCCCTACCTCGATACACCACCACCACCCACCACCTCTCCAGCTCCCAGAGTGCCAGTCACACAGCCCCGTCTCTGCACCATCTGCATATCAGCTCTAGCCTCGGCCAAAGCATTAAATTAAATCCCTGTTTGGGTTGATTAACAAATGGCTGGTGAGCTCACATAGTTATGGACTTATTTATTTAATTGTCATCAAAGCTTTTCCTGATTTTCGTCTGTCGTGTTCTCAGCTAAAATGTGGTTAAATCAGGAGAGCAGAGGTGTACTGATGTCCTTAAGGAGTCGGTGCGAAACGGAGAGATGGGGAGAGACTAAAGAAGTTTGTGCAAGTTTGTGTGTCTCATTCCTGTTTTGCTGGCTGAATTTCAGCCTCGTCATTTGTACCTGTCTCCCCATTTATTCTCTCTGCGTTTCCCTCACTGATTCTCTCCCCTTCTTTCCTCCGCCCCGAAATGAATAGTTAATCAGTCCGCTAATTGAGTGACAGTTAGCGAGTGCATTGTTGTAATTGTCCAATCAGAAAGCTT
Source organism: Etia nguti (assembly GCA_015106755.1). NCBI lineage: Eukaryota > Metazoa > Chordata > Actinopteri > Cichliformes > Cichlidae > Etia > Etia nguti. Next base: position 2,492 of record VUQG01035674.1, read on the forward strand.
GGAACAGACACAGTCACAGCTGATTCATCTCTGCTTCTTTCTGCTAAATCCACAAGCTGCAACTGGAGGAGGTGCCAACAAGATTTATTTCTCCTATACATCGGAAAAATTACTTTAAAAAAGTCTAGTTTGATTTTTATGTCATGTTGACCTTTGTGAGTCAGTGTTACACTTTTATTTAATATTTTCCTAACAGTTATAGAAAACGGAACGGAGAGGAATGTATGAATATGCAACCGCTCGTTTCTAATTATATGGAAAAGAGCACTTTACAACTCCGGCTGAAGTCTATATTTTGTTGTCTTTTTGAAGCAATTTGAATACACTTCAGAATGGTGTATCCTATTCTCCTAAACATCCTCTGTTCCTTCGATCCTTCAGATCTCCCACGTTCTCCTGTTTTACTGATACCCTGTCGTTCTAACAAGAAACAAGAGACTCCTGTTGTTTTAAGCACTGTGTAGTGTAGTATTTACTAATTGGCCTTAAGGGAAAAGTAAAGTTGTGCAGAAAACTAAATGAAACTGAAGTGAGGAGTCCGAGAGAGATGGTGTGGGAAGGAGACCGGCTGTTCTGTTTTCTCCAGCAGTCCAAGCTAGAGACATGTGGCTCCCCAGACAAGCTGTCCAGAGTGGGAGAGCTCGCTGGACTCATTACAGGCAGGGCCAAGACGGGATAGCTTGACAGAACAGCATTGGATCATACAGAGAATTGGATCGGTCAGAGCAGAATTGTTTTAGTCTGTGTGTGCGTGTATGTGCATGCGCGTGTGCTTGTGTATGTTTGGAACGGCGCGTGCGGACAACTGTCCATCTCCTCTCTCTCCGTCTGTGCCACCCCTGGCTGCCCCTTCCCCCGCCCCCCAGTGGACATGTACACACAGAAAAACACACTCACAGACTCACACACTCACGTACACGCTGTCTAGGCCTGGCCAGAAGGATCGCTTAAATGTTTTCAGTTGTACTGGACAGCTGAGGGATGAAGTGGCCAACCACAGGCTTCCATTGGTTGGACACCTCATCTAGAAACTGACTCATAGAAATGACTGGACTTGGACCGGCAGGCCAGCCGTCGCTGCCAGTTTATAATAGTTTTATCAGTTTAACTTTCTCTTTATCTTCATCCATTTTGACAGTCAATCCATCTCTTTTTCAATCCAGTTTGAAGTTAAGCAGAGTTTCTTTTTTCTAGATGATCAGTTTCCATTTCCATTCCTTTCTGAGCTCACAGCTGGAACAGATAAACCTCCAAACTGCTAATTTCTGTCAACTTTCCACCACGGATCTTATATTCATTCATTTTTAATGTCTAAAGCATATCTATAGGAGCTGAACACAGTTGCACAATGATAATTTAGATGTCCACTGCCAAACTCAGTTTGTGTAATGTGTAGGAATGTCACAATACCAGAAATTTAGGATACTTAGTTTCAACTTTAAGTTTCTTTCAATCATTAGATAGAACTTCTGTCTACTGATTAATATCTAATGATAATCTAACCTCGGAATTAAACTTTCAATAAATTGAGCATTAATACATTTTCTCTGATGCAAATCTAAAGGAGCTTAACTCAGCTACAGAAGAGAATGCCTCATCATAATGTTTTCCAGACACGGTCTCTATAGGCACTGAACATTATAACCTTCAGTATTTATTACAGGGCTTTTATTGCCAGAGATAATATTTTCTGGGCTTTTTAAAGCACACATTGTTTAGAAAGTCTAGTGATTTTCCACTTACATTTAATCACAAAGTAGCAATGAAAGAAACATTCATTCCTGCTTCAGGGAACCAAAACCCACAAAGTATAACAAAATGCTGAATTGATTAACTGTGAACCTGATTAAATATTTATTATCTTTTTTTTAATGCCCGATTATCTATTATTGTTTGGTCAGAATAATGAGATTCTCTTTTTTGCTTGCCTAAAATCTACCCCCCTCTCCCCCCATATTTTTTGGCATGCTTTCTTTAATAATTTTTCCTTCATCTTCCTTATGCCTCTCTCCACCCCTCCCATTCAGCCCCTCTTGCAGCACTCTGTTTATCAGTAGCAAGTGATCCAAAGAATATGCTTTGTTTCTGAAAGAACAGGAGAAGGAAATAGGAAAGGAGGAGAGAGTGGGTGGATTTGTGAAAAAGAGAAAAATAGAGACTAGGAGAGGAGAGGAGAGGAGAGGTGTGATTTGGTAGCCCTGATGACGCACTGGCACCCACAAACATTTTATGTGTCTGTCTGTCTGTGTGTGGTGGTTCAGATCAGTCGCAATCACTCCACTCTGCGCCACACACACACAAATACACACATGCACCTCTACCACCATCAGCGCCCAGAGGTACCGGCAGGGCCCGCAGTCGCATGGTTCCGTCAGCGGAGCAGGTGTTTTTCCGCGATGTGTTAACGAGCACGGCCTGCTGTCATTTCCGCTTTAAATGGATGTCGCAAATAGAACACACACACATATATAAGCTCTCCGTGTTCTCTTCTCCCAGCGAATTAGCTGAAACAAGGTGATCAAAACTGTTACTGAGCTTTGTATGTCAGCTGTGAGCATTTCTGCACATATTATCTGGAAAAGGTGTGTTAAAAGTGTGCGAAGTATGCACGTGTCAAACATTGGCTAGTTTATTTAAAGGGGCTGAGGTTTCAGTTGCTTAAAATGACAAACTGAGACGTTTAGACAGCTCCCATCTCACCCTTTATGTGCACTCATTCTACTCGTCCAACTTTGTGTGAATCTGCACACGTGTGCACTTTAATCCATGTGTGTATCCATGCTGTTTTCCAGTAAGTGTTATCCGCCTCTGTGGTGTGGAAGTGCTTGACACTCATGTAATCCTGCAGCGGGTCATCTGATAAAGCTGTGGTGCCACCTTTGCGCCAGTCTGTGCCAGCCAGTTGGGTAAAACTCTGCCACCAGCTGCTCAGCAGATGTTTTTATTTGTCGCTGCAGTCTAGGAAGGGTTATTTTCGATAAGCAATCTTATCTTATCTCATGTAATCTTGTCTCATCTGATCTGTCTCTTCTTCCTTCTCTTCCAGTGACCAGTGGTTTTTGTAGATTTGTGTGCGTTGTGTGTCTGCGTGTGAGTATTTGGTAGAGGGGTCGTCACCTCAACACCTGCCCATGTATCAGCCAGATGATGTTTCTGGCATGGATAGTTTGAGTTCTGCGCTGGTAAACATGTTTTTGTCATTTTTTACATGATAATCCGATCTGAATCTGGCAAGCGCTGTGGGAGCCATAGAGATGCTGTGTGTATATCCGTGTTTGTGTAACACTGCAGAGTGTATATGTGTGTGACATCCTTTGGACAGATGAGAGTTGAGCAGACAGGCTCCTAACTGTCCAGGGAATAAAATCTGTATTTAAAATCCTAAGCATTATTATTGTTGCAGTTAATGCAACTGTCCATATATCATGATGATTATAGTAATCATCCCAACCCCTGAATGAACTAGCATCGCTCTTTCCTCTGAATCTGATCTGAATTTACCTGTGTGTTCACCAAGTATTTATTGAAGATATTTAACTCCTACATTTTCTTTCTCTTTGTGTTCATATTTCATTTCAGGTGAATACATAAAGAACTGGCGACCGCGCTACTTCCTGCTGAAGACAGACGGCTCTTTCATCGGCTACAAAGAGAAACCTCAGGATGCCGACCTGCCCTACCCCTTAAATAACTTCTCAGTAGCAAGTATGTTACCTACAACATATGCCAAAATAGACTCTTGACACTGTACTCTAAAACTTTGTGTACATGAATTTTTACATTGTATACAGACAGGAACATTAAAGGCAAGTGAGAAAATGATGATCCACAGATTCCTGTCAGAGGGATGCAGCATGTAGATTACTGATGGAGCATCTTTTTGTTTTGCCCTTCAAAATTCAGTTGACAGATCACGTCAGCATATTAAACACACTGAAATGTTAAACTGTAAGCAGGGTATATGAGAAAACTAGTAGCCAGGAACCTGCATCTTTCCTCTACATACATTACCAAAGTACTCTGCATACTTCTCTGTAAGCTCATAATTAAGTAATGATATGGTAACACCTCCTGTAATTTATCTCTGAAGGGAACATTTCAGCTCAATGAAGAATCTCTGCAGGTGGTACTGAGTCACTGTCTTGCTTTAGGACAACTCAGCACTTGATGAACTTTTAATAACCATAAGTATTGCCTCCAACTGCTTATACTTTCATGTTAAGTACCAATCTACATCACCTTTGCTGTTTATAGAAATTGTACAGCACAGTCATTGCTGCTCAGTCTTTTTTTTTTACAGATAAGTCTGTTTTATAGGATTCACTGAAGACTCTAGTTAACTGGTTATTAGGATATCAGCTGTCTGTACTTGGATCAGCAACAATGTTGACGTGTGTAGTTAACCAGCTAATATGTTAGACAATACAATTTATCTTATTTGTCTTTGTAATTGGCACCATCACCTATCACTGTTCATACAGTAAATGTGGATTCACTCTCACATAAGACAGAACTGAGTTTCTATTAACTAACAAGGCACCTTTCTGTTTTTAAAAACATCCAATTTTCTCAAGTAAAGGTTACTTTATATTACACATAGATTAAAGACATTAAGTCTGGGAAATGAGAATAAAAGTGGACTTAGCTGGGCTTAGTGGAAATGCAGTAAAATGCTTTTTCATGTAACGCTGATTAAAGATATCAGTCAGATCATAATAAAGATAATGTTTGAAAGTGCCTTATAGCAGATAAAATGAAAGACTGAAAAGGAAGAAAACAAAATCATTACCATCTGTCCATGTGAACATCAGTCTACAAGTGAGGGAGGCGGGCTGAGAAGACAGTTATATCTCTGTCAGTATTAAAGAATGCGTGTAATAAAAGTCCTCGAGAAGTAAGTTGTGCAACTAGGCAGGGATCTTGAACTGCCTGAGGGCACATGTGGAGGCAGTAAACCTGATTTTTTGGGGGGTGCCATAAGGACTAGCATTCAAGCTGAAATGAGATAAAGGAGCAGATAACCTTGTTTAATTTTGGAAAATGAACCAGATCATTTTGTTGTTTTATAAAAAATACAGTATAACACACAGCATCTGTCTGTTAATGAATAAATGAGTGCATATTATCTAGTTGTTTATCTGATTGTTACTATGATGGTGTTTGCCCTCTTGGCACAAGGCCTGATGCAGATGCCACCAAATTTATTAGCATCTATTTCCAATTAACACTGTATTGCTGCACAGTAGCTCAGATTTCAAAATAACCTAAATGAGGTGAATATGTTTATTCTTTTAAATCAAATGGCACCTGCAGGGCATGTGAAATATCTGCAGAGAAACAGAGAATATGTGTGAGACGAGAGCCAAAACAGAAAATATGATGTATGATAGAATACAAGCTGATACCTCAGAGAAAATGATAAAAAATGGTACATCGAACAATGGAGGTGGAGAATGAAAGATAGGAGTCCGGAAGGGAGGACAAGTACGGGGAATGAGCGATGGTAGCGTATCAGAGGTGGCAGAGGAGAGAGGAAGAAGAGGGAAGGGCAGAGATGGAAGGATGATTAGGGTGGAGGAAGAGAAGGACGGAGGGACTGGGAGAGAGGAGGATCATCAGCACCGAACAGACAGGGAGGAGGAGACGAAGACAGGACTGGAGAATGAGGAAAAAGGGGAGAGAAAAGAGTTTGCGAGGAGGACAAGCCAGGCCATACATCCGGCCCTGGCTGCTTGGCACAGCACTGGCATTGCCACATCTGTTGCCCAAAGCTGGGAGGCCAGGTGGTGTGTGTGTGTGTGTGTGTGTGTGTATGTGAGTGTGTGCGTGCGTGTGTGTGTTTGTTTGTTTTTGCGTGGTTGTGCGTGTGTGTTTGCGTGCGTGAACAACAGAAGTGGTCAGATGGAACAGAGATGGTACAGGCCTGTTCCCTGCAGAGGGACTCATACATACAAGCCTGTCGCGCGCACACACACACTAAAACTGCTACACAGTTTTCACAATTGCCTGCTGTGGCAAACAACCCAATTTCATTCAAACTTTACTTTCACGTGTGTATGTGTGTGTTTTACCATGTGTGGGTGTGAGTGTTTTTTGGCATCAACCATAGCATAACATTGTTTTCAGGCAACACTGCAGGCTGTATTCGCAAGTCAGGTTGTAGCTTCTTTGTGTGTGTAGTTTTGTGTGTGTTTACATCGAAGCACTGTGGTCTTGTCATTAACCTTCCTGTCTATATTTAGGCAGAGCCATGACATGCTGTGCTGTGCCACAGTTAAACAGATAGCATTATAAGGAGGGGAAGGGAGAGATGAGCGAAGGAGAGAAGGTGAGCAGAGAATGACAGGAGACAAAAAGAGGACAGAGGGGAGGAGAAAGCAGGAGAGAGAGAGAGATGGAGGGTCACATATGTAGAGCAAGTGGGGGAGATGAGAGGACAAACGGTGACTCATTAGGCTCTTTTACATCAGTTCTCGTCTCCATAAACCAGAGAGACTGCAAAGGGGCAATGAAGATGCATTCTTTCCCACAGCGAGCTCACAGCCCCATCTGGCTATGTGTGTGTACGTTTCTGCTTTTGTGTACTGTAGTATGCTTTTGCACAGTAATGGACTGCTGTATTGCCTATTTTCATAGAAATGCGTCTGTTCTGATAGTCACCAGATGCGTATGTGGTGCACCACATAATATCCCTTGGCACAGTCATTGGTTGCTGAAGTTGCCGTTTTTTTAAATCAACAAATTAAAATACAAACTGCAGGTTTTCTTAATGATAATGTTAAGGGCAATTTGTTACATGGGTTCGTTTTCCAGCTAAAGGAATTCTAGTGTCACTGTGGTAAGAACTAGACCTTTTTAACAGCAGAGAGCTTTAAGGGAAAAACACAGATGTTGCTAATAACAAATGCCTAGGCATGAGTATAGAAAAAAATACCCTGGAAAGTCCAATGGCCAACATGCTATACGTGCATATTTTTAACTTGTCATAAGTCATAAGTAACTTTGACCTGAAGTCACTACATCTTAATTTATTTCTTGTCGAGTTAGAAGTGCTCTGACTTCGTCTGAGTTTGTTTCTGCTTATTTGTTTTTCTTGAGTGCAGAGTGATTGCAGTCATCGTACAGTAAAGACATCACTTTGCCTCTGGGTGCCCGTTTTTTTTTTTTTTTAGAATGTCAGCTGATGAAGACAGAGAGGCCAAAGCCAAACACCTTCATCATACGCTGCCTCCAGTGGACCACGGTCATCGAGAGGACGTTCCATGTGGACTCCCCAGATGAGAGGTCAGTTTTCCTTTAGGCAACAATTCCTAAAACGTTCAACAATCAGGGTTTGATCAGTGAGTATCTATGTCTCTCTGATAAATGAGTGCAGCACAGTGAATGGAGATTTTATAATCTAGTTAAGACTTATTAGTATTATGTAAGATTATTATGCAGTGATGAAGGTGATTGAGGAACCAGTGTTGGACTTCTCCCTGTTGGAAATAAAACGTGAATCAGAATTGTCCACAGCTTACAATTATTTTGTGTTGCAGACTTAAATTCTGTTGTTTAACCACCTCAAGTAATATAAAATACAGTACTAGCAGTACTCAACTCTTTCTCCATTGTCTCTTCAGCATAATAATAAACTAAGCCCCATCACCTTTTTAAGAGCTCCTGTCATAGTTTAGTGAGTACAGAAATAAGTATTTCTAATACGTGTAATTCTATTCTATAATTAGAACCTGTGTGTTATTGAATTATTTGTAGTATCTATGAAAATACAAACAATTTATAGTACACAAAAGTCTGGAGTCACTCTTCATTTCTTTTTACTTTGCTATGAAAACTAGGTGCTACAATATATTAAAACATATAAACATAAATTCAAAACTGAGTTTTATGTTTGGGATTATTGTCATGTTGAAAAATGAAGCTGTTGCCAATCAGATCCACATGGTATTGCATGCTGAATCAAACTGTGCCGGTACTTTTCCGTGTTAATTCCATCAGTTTTGACAAAATCTCCAGCACTACTGGCTGAAAACCCCAAACCATGACAGAGCCCCCACCATGTTTTATTGATGACTCTCACCATTGTACATCTGTCTTCTGTACATATTGACAACAACTTGAATCAATAATTTGGAAATGTTGCTCCATGAGATTGGTTGCCACAGATTTTCAATCCAGTTCATTTCCCTTCCTTAAGAATTTCTTCTTGATAGCTACGATTGCATTGAGACCATTTTTGATGAGGCTTCAGTGAACAGTAGATGGATCACATATCATGAACGTCTTGGTGCATCCCTCAGGTTCTGTGTCAGGTCTTTGCTGGACTGCATTGACTTTCAGATCCTGTTCATCCACTATAGATATTTTTTTGGCATGCTACTACTGCTTGTGTCCTCCACTTCTCCAGTTTCCTTATATTTTTAATGATACTGCACACCATGCTGAGATATTCCAAGTTTTTGGCTAATAGCTTCTTCAATCACCTCATTAGTGCACAAATAGTATTTTTTTTGCTTACCAAACTGTGTTATGTTTAGCATTTTTTTTTTGTAGATTCAACTAAAGAAATGAGAACAAATTATACGCTTGTAAAAAAGTTATTTAAAATTGGTTCCTTGCTGTCTGTTTTATGTAGACACGACAGTGGTTCATCTCTTGAGTTAGTTGCCTCTTTATCCTTGTATGATTTATAGGTCAGTGTTAAGTGTTTCAGCAAACAAAAAACATTAAACTGAAAATGATCAGGTGGGAGATAGTGGACTAAAAATGAGTGAAAAACCAGCCAAAGAACCACTTTGAAAGCCCTTCAGAAAGCCCAGAGAACTATTGCTCAAGAGCACTTAAAAAGAAATTTAAAATTGCAAGAGAGTTTGGATCGTTGGATGCAAAATATAAAGAAATGACAGGCTGATTTTTGCACAGTAATGTATTCTTTGTATTATCCTCCGTTTGGTGTTGATTTATGACACTCTCCAAATTAGGCTCTTCCCAGATTGCCACCTGAGACAAGTAGGGTAAAAGAGACAGTTTGTTGCTTTCAGGGTCAGCTGTTGTTGTGGTGCTTTTCATGCCACAAGTCCTTGCTTGAATTTTACTTGAGTATCATGTCTCTTTCTCAATAACCTGCGGCTAACACCAGTCAAATTGACATCCACAACTGCTTGACAAAGCATTTTTTTTCCATTAAGGGAAGCAAAAATAGCCAAATGAGTATAATTCGTGTTAAGTAAAGTAAATGGAAAGTACACGGGTAAAAGAATTATCAAGGGCAGAGATACAGTATGTATGAAGAGGTCTGTACTGTATTGCTTTTGGTGGTGTGAGTGAGAAAGGAGAGGGTGAGAGAGACAGAGTGGAAAGGAGACCTTTCAAGTTGCGTTGGCATAAATTCTCCAGCTGCTCAGTTCCTTTCTGAGGAGCTGAGGTGTTTATCTCCAGAAAATGAACAGCTTTGCCCAGAAGACCACAGATGCTTCTGTGCATCCTTTGAGTTTGTGTGTGTGTGTGTGTGTGTGTGTGTGTGTGTGCGTTCTTCTTATTTATTCATTTTTTGGGGGGTCTGTGTGTGTGGGCTGGAGCTGTCTGTCTAACTTGGTGTTATATGTTGCTTTTATAGTAGTTTAGTCTCTAGATAATCAAATAAACATTTGAGAGTTAACATAAAACTAATAACTTTATATTGATGGAGGAAGAGGAAGTAGATGACTGTGAGCTCCAGATGTGCCTGTTCTTTGTTGTAGAAGTGTGCACAAGATTTTTTTGCGTTATTGAAGTGGGTTGGAAAAAAGTCTGTGTGTGGGAGTCTGTGCTGTTGTGTGTTACTGTATCTGTTGTACTGTACCCGTGCTGGCAGAGCTCCAGCTACCACAGCACCAACCCAGAGAGGGTGGCACGTGTTGGCATGGTGCCTGACTGTAGGCAGGCCCATTATCTCTCATTAGCAAAAAAAAAACAAAAAAAAAACCCCTCATTACACAAAAAAATACTCAAAATGAGAGAGCATTTATCTGCTGTCTGACCTTGAGAGAGTTCCCGTTGCTTTTCACGTAGCACACACACATTCACACAATATGGATGCCACAAATTTGGTGCTCCACTGTTGTTGATAGAGTGTAACTTGAGTTTGCCCTTGTTTTGGAGTGTGTAGGGTACGCTAAGAAGTCTTTGCAGAAGAAAGAGTTTCAGATCTTAAAAACACACTGCTCTGTTTAGGTTCAGATGAATGTTCCTCCAGATCCCTCAAGGAAACATATGGGCGTCTAACTCAAAACAAAACAAAGCAGACAGAGGTGATCGTTTATGAGTCAAGCAGGTTTCATTATTATGATCTTCTCACAGCTTACTCTGCGTAAGTGTATTTTCAAAGTGCACTCTCGTAAATCCAGATTTGCTTCTCCCGAGTCCAGGGGATTTCTGAATATTTGAATATCATTTTTACTTCACCTCAGTTCAAGCTCTCTGGTGTTTTCTGCTAACATGTAACCCCTGCATGTGGCACAGGATTAACACTGTTTGAGTGAAGATCAGTGGCAAAAAAAACCCTTCAAAGTACAAGTCATTTTGAACCATTTCATTCTTGAGGAAAACTTTCAAGTTCTTTGTATGAACTTAAACTAATTTACAATTTTTGGATACTGCTAAAATCACAGAAATGTCTCTTCTCTTCTCTTCTCTTCTCTTCTCTTCTCTTCTCTTCTCTTCTCTTCTCTTCTCTTCTCTTCTCTTCTCTTCTCTTCTCTTCTCTTCTCTTCTCTATTAGGGCAGAGGGAAGCTAGACCCTCTGTCCTAACCATTATATTCATCATTGTTAAATCCAGTTAATGCACCTTAACATCTTGATGCATGGCCATCCATGCTGCTACAGATTATAATCACACACACACACACACACACACACCTTCTCTGAACAGATGTTGAACATCACTGCTAATGGAAAGTCAATGGGGAGGAACAATGTTAGCAAACAACAAAGCATTGTTCCCTCTAATGCACTGGTGTGTATTTGCACACACTCATTCACCCTCTCGCCTCTCGCACATACACATACACACAGACTGGTAGGCATTAGTTCTGCTCTATGATCATTGCTCATTTGGTTGATTCTCTAGTTGACCGTGTTTCCACTCTGTTGAACAAATAGGTGTTTATATTAATTGAAAACACTTTGATGCCTTTAAAAACCTGGTTAAATAAGTGCACTCAAATTTCTTTTTAATATTAGGACCAGTATAATGCATTACACCAATTTAATGTTTTTATACACGTGCTAGTTACAGGTGTGTGCTTAAGCATAGTAAACTGGGCCTTTCTGGAAAATCAGTATATTAAGAAAGGCATTAGTAAGGCTGCAAATGCTAACTTTACCTTTTTAAATGCTTTGACTCCAGAGATGAGTGGACAGAGGCCATTCAGATGGTGGCCGACAAGCTGCAGAGACAAGAGGAGGAAAGGATCCAGTGCAGCCCCACCTCCAACATCGACAACATGGTAGAGGAGGAGATGGACATCTCCACTACGCACCACAAAAGAAAGGTAAAAACTACACTTGCATGTGCATGTATTTTATACTCAAGATACAAAAAAAATTCCAGCTGTTGTGTTGCTTTATGTCAACTAATAATTTTTTTCAGGTTATAAAACTCCAGCGAGTAAAAACAGTCATGCAAAATATCTTCCGTGAAGGCAGAGGTGATACTTGGGCACATTTTCTACTGCATACATCAAATAAACTTAACAATCTACCACTAGCTGCCTCCTCTGGCTCTGCTGTTTATTACACCCCACTCTGTAAAGGTTTTATGTAATAATGTTATGGCTCAATAAAAATCTGTTTTCAATGTCTGTCGTAGACTAAAGGGCTTGTTTTGACCTGACAGTCGCACTCGGCATGGTCATGAAGATGACTGGGAGTCATCCCACGGGTGCCATTAACATCACTCATGAATTTCATGGCATTTAGCCCAGTAGCAGTCAATAAATGTTGTTTTTGGCTGCTTGAATTTAGATATCATTTACATTGAGGAAAATTGCCTTTTTTCTGTTACATGAAAAAAGGCTTTCTAGAGAATCCTCATTGTATTGCTTAAAGCAGAAAAATATACTTATTTCAAAATATTCACAGCCCTACACTTCCAATGGGATTTTAAAACTTCTAAATGCCAGTAGATACTGCATCAATTATTTAACTGAGGAACTCATGATATTGGCCTTCTCTTTTTTCCTCTAATAGACAATGAGCGACTTCGACTACCTGAAGCTGCTGGGAAAGGGAACCTTTGGCAAAGTGATTCTTGTCCGGGAAAAGGCCAGCGGGAAATACTACGCCATGAAAATCCTTAAAAAAGAGGTCATCATAGCCAAGGTGAGTCTGGAAAATACATAAAGTATGTATTTTCAGTTGCGTCCATTAAGTTGAATATTTGATCTTTTACTGTACTTTTGATTCAGAGTAGTTTTAGATGTCAGTATCTGTTGTTTTTATTGCACTGCTGCAGCACTGTTCAGCTGTCCTCTTTCTTAGTGGTTTAAGTGGACTGATAATGGTTTCCATTGCATGTTGTCTGAACAGGATGAAGTGGCTCACACACTCACAGAGAGCAGAGTACTAAAAAACACCAGGCACCCCTTTCTAACTGTAAGTACCTCATATACACTAAACACAATTGGTTTAAATTTATAGATCTTTACATATGGACAGTGTCCTGACATCTGTACGCACACAGCTCACCTGAGTCTCCTGAGGCCAATTACAATTTAGACGCCACATTGTTGTACTTTAACAGCTGCATCTGTTAGCTTTGATGTACACATTCACACATTAGCTGCTGCACACATATATGCATGTTCACACAGACACACACACACTATCGAAAGAGCAATTACAGTTCACATCTGAGTTTAGCCTCGTCACACCTGCAGCCACAAAGAGACTTCAACCAACTGTTCTTTTGTTTAGCAGATTTCTCCCTCAAAAGAGAAAGCGAACACACAGACACCTACTTGCTTTGAATAAACAAATAGAGGCATAAACAGTTTAAAGCTTAGGCCGATCACGTTGTGCTGCTCCTGCTGTTCTAGCTAGAACGGCAAGACTTCCTGCTGTGTATGAAATCGTTCACTCACCCACTTCACTGTTCACTGTACAGGGAGTGCATAAGAAAACAGGCAGATTGTTTGTGTTTTTTGAGCCAAATGAAAAAGGAGCATTTCATATCACCTCTCCTGTACAACCAGTTAGCCCTGAGATGTTATGTTATATATACTGAGATTTTTTATTTTTTAAATTAATGCAAGGCTGATGCCTTCAGTGCCTCAGTGAATGGTTTCTGTTATATAAATTGTTTGTGTGTGTGGTTTTCGTTTCAGTCTCTAAAATACTCATTCCAGACTAAAGACCGCCTCTGTTTCGTCATGGAGTATGTGAATGGAGGAGAGGTAAGAGACACACACATTTGTGATGGATGTGCTGTGTGTGGTTTCTCATCTTTGTGTTACTGCTTTAAAGAGCCGGTTAAACCACATTTCCACCACAATAACTGTCGGCGAGTTACTTTCTCATAGTAACTGTCTTATGGTATGTAAACAGATACATTCCTGGATCTGTTGTCTTAATTTTCATTTCAGTTTTTATATATCAGGGCTGTTACAAGTGTTTTGAATCATATTTAATCACTCTCCAGATGCCAGTGTTCAGCCAAACTAAAAGAGACGGGATTTAAATTGTAAATTAGTTGTTTTTGTGATTATTATTATTTCAAAGACAATTTCCTAAACAGTTTTTTGGGTTCATAAATGTCTCACAGATGAATACAGAATATGTTGTAATTGTATGTGCAAAGCTGCAGCAGCAGCAGTGCCGGGAATGATCGGTTGAACGTGCAAACACTGAAGAAGTGGCTAAAGTTTCGCTTTTGGATTGCTTTCTAACACGGTTAATTTTCCAACCAACTGGCCTCTCACTTGCCTTCTCGCCTCTCTTTTCTGTTCACTCCTTCTCCTGCGTGCGTCTATTTATGAACACACCTATGGGGTGGACACAGCCAGAATGACAGTCGGAGATGAAATGAGTTTGGATTCCCCCACTTTTCCATTTCTCAGATTTTTAATCGGGCCGTTTTTGCAATCTTGGTTCATTCCCTTAGTGTAACTGTCACCTGCTCCCCTCCCAGCTAGTTAAGCAGTTCAGCCAGCGCCAGGCCTGAGCAGAACTCACACACATTCAACACAAGCACAGACACACACAAACGCACACATACTTAGACAAACACACGCAGCAAATTTTTACCTCAACGGACAAATTGTGACCACACATGCCTCACACAGACACACACACACACACACACACACACACACAAACACAGAGAACCCATTACAAACCTGCCACAGTCACAGCTGCCAGTACACTGATGAAGGCCCACCTGTCGTGTTACCCCCTCTCACCACAGCTTCAACACACATACACACACACGCACACACTTGCACACAAACAGACACCATTTGAGCAAGGTGGTCTGTGAGCATCACTCCAGTGGCCATTATGCAAACCTCCCTGAACAATTAATGGGGAGATATGTGCCCTTTGGCCTCATGGGTAATTTGTACGACTTGACTGTTGCGGCACAGCAGGCTGATGTCAGTTTGGTGCCACATGTGTAACTGTGTGACAGTGAGAACTTGACAACTGACAGCGAAGGAGAAAGTAAGTGAGGAAGGGAATGTGAGGTGAGCCATTTAAAAGGCAAGACAGAAGAGGTCAAACCACGGAGGGGGGGTGGAGGTACTCTTTAAAGTATGAAAATAAGCCTTGTGCCAAAAACAGAGGACGGTGGATATGAGAATGGAGCAAATGAAGACGGAGGCTCAGGGGGCAAGGCCAGTTAGGCCACTAATGAGTACTGCACCGTAGGCAGTCGGGGGGCTGTTGGCGACAGCGGCAGTCGGCCTGTCTTTAACTAGACTGGTGTATTGATTAAACCCTTGATTTGGCCCCCATCGCCGAACTCCACGCCAGCACCGTGCCAACCTAGCCCAGAGGGTAACGTGGAAGAGGTATGCATGTCTGTGTATGTGTAGTGAGAAGGGGGTGTGGGGGGTGCCACTAGATGAGGCGCCAGCTGCCGAGCGCCTCCACCCGCCGTCCTCTGAGACCCCCCCCACACACACATGCACCCCTCGCACACACACCCCACTCACCCTCCCCTCCGCTATCTATCATCTCAATATGGTGCGGGCAGCCAGTTTGTGTTGTGCTAATTTCCTCCAATAAATCAGTAATTATTGCTGTGCCGTCCCTGCTGTCTCTCCCCCTTCTCTCTCCCCCGCCCTCTCTCTGTTACTCTCCCTCTCACCCGCTCTTCCCTTCTCGTCCTTCCTCCTTTTCCCGCAGCTGTTTTTCCATTTGTCCAGAGAACGAGTGTTCTCAGAGGAGCGCACGCGCTTCTACGGCGCAGAGATTGTCTCGGCTCTCGACTACCTGCATTCAGCCAAGATTGTGTACCGGGACCTCAAGGTAAACAGAAACAGGGAGGAAAAGCAGGCTGGGGGCATGGAAGACAGTGATCAGATATTTTAGGGAAAACTTCTTTTGTTTTTGCCCCCCTCCCACCTCTTGTGTCCCCCCCACCCCCCGTCCAGGAGAAGACGAGTGGCTCAGGATGTGTAGTAATTAAAGAGACGGACAGGGACAAGCTCACACAGACATAAAGCAGTAAAGAACTGTCAGGAGGCAGGGAGAGAGGGAAGGAGAGAGGTGCTGATGCCACAGAGGTAGAGAGGTAGATGGCTCCGTCTGAGTGCCTGCCTGGCAGCCTTGGCCCCAGCCCCACTCACAGCAGCCAAGAAAACAGAAAGGAGAAAAAACAGACAGAGAGTGAGAAAAACACTTCAGCCATTAAAATTAAAAGGTTGAGTGGCTCCACTACATGCCTGAAGTTTATTTCCCCTTTCAACTTGGTGTTTGTGTGTCTGAGTGTGTGTACTGCCACACTGTGGAGTAATACAATACAGCTTACTTGTCTCTCACTGCTTTCCTCTTCAACGTGATACGAAGTTTGACTCCATAGTGTTCAAAAAGTGTTCAGCCAGTTAATAAAGTGTCACATAATGACAAAGAGATTTTGCTTTCCTTCCAGTTGGAAAACTTAATGCTGGATAAAGATGGCCATATCAAAATCACAGATTTTGGGCTCTGCAAGGAGGGCATCACTGATGCTGCTACCATGAAGACCTTCTGTGGTACACCAGAGTACCTTGCGCCTGAGGTAATGTTTTTTTTTAATGTGTATATATATATAATGTATATATATGTATGTATAATTTGTGTTTGTATATATGTGTGTGTATATATGTGTGTGTATATGTGTGTGTATATGTATATATGTGTATATATATGTATATGTTTTTTGTCGTCAGAGGGTGAATGTGAGGTGCCTGCACTGCACTACAATGCGGCAAATAAGCACACATCCTTAGTATTTGCAGCTGGATGCATGCACATCTGTAATCTTGTACAGAAAAGGAGGAGCTTTTTGCTTTGATCTTCACTAATTGATCACTCATGCGTGTACCCCACGTGTAAAATTTGAAGTATAACGTGATGTGTGGTGTTACAGAATTTTATGCATTTGTTGCTTAACTTTTTCATTAAAATTCTGTTTTTATTTATAGATAAGAAGAAGAAATGAGATGCAGTTAAAGAAACTGCTGATATGTCACAGGGCACATTCCTGAGAGTGACTTCACACTTACCACTGAGTTTGTACTGTATAGTAGTTCTGGGCACCATGTAAAAACCATACACTTCTTATTGTCCTGACAGTGTAAGATATTTTCAGAGGTACAGGATAGAGAGCTCAGCCTGTTTCCACATGTGACATTGATTTAGCAAAGTCATCATGAACATGTTAGGTGTTCAAAGGATTCTACCACCAGATCCACGAAGGAACGTCCACTTTTTAAACTGATTTATATAATTGATCAACAACAGAGATCTCTGTTGTTGTTGTAAACTGAGCAGATTGACTCAGGCCTTGTAGTACATAAAAGCATCTGTGGCATCCACAGGCGGGCTATCCATTAGGCAGCTTTTCTGCAGTGCTCAGGGTTCCACTAGGAAGGCCCCTGTGAACTGTGAGGCTCATGTTGCCCACTGCACAGTTTCTGTTTATCTAACAACAGCCCTGGCTGATTAATTTAACTACCGGAATTATTACAGAGCTTTGATAAGTGAGTGCGTGCAGAGTAGGTTCATGAAGAACCTGCAGGAGCCACACATGCAGTATCCTTTACTGCATTACAAAAATACATTGTTAATAGCCAAATTTATTTCTAAGTATTAAAACACACTGAAAGAGAGGTCATTCTGCGTTTCGTTATCATGAATTATGTTATTGTTTCATTTATGTATCTGGTTGAGGCGGAGCTAATGCGCTCATTACACACGAATCACAAAGTGATGATCCAGAGACTCTCTCCCGACCCGTTACCCATAACACTCATAAGGGTGTTAGGAGTCTTCTTATAGTGGAATTTATGTATGTACAGTTTCATTTGCAGATTTCACAGGCAAACAATTTCCATAATATCAGGGTGAACAGTAAATATGCAGTTTTTGCGTGCGAAGCAGGGTGTTGGTTGAATTGGAAAAGGGCAAAGCACGGTTCCTCTCACACACACACACACACACACACAAAAACACACACAAACACACAGCGCTACGATCTTGTAATCATTTTTTTTAACCATCCGCTGTCCAGTCATCAGCTCTGCCTCACTTGAAGGCCAGCAGATCAACGGCAGAGAGTGTTGCACGACTGTGGGTGGTGGAAACAGAGCGATGGTGATGTGGAGATGAAGGCAGGAGGGGAGAGGCATAGTATATATCCCACTCAAAAAAGTATGGAGGACAATTTGGCGCAGCATTTTGTGCTTTTTTTTTTTTAGTCCCTTCCTTTGCGTGCCAAAAGCTGATTGGAGGCTGTTGGTTATTTTTCACAGGATGTGCGTCTGTGTGTATTTATGTGTGTGTGCACGCGCGTCTGTGTGTGTGCGCTGTGTGTGTGTGTGTGATTGCAGTAGAAAGTGCAGGCTAAAGCGAGGCAGATGGCGGCAGATGGGCGAGGTTGGAGGAAGGTGCTCGGAAAAAACCTGGAAATCTACACCACCGCCGCCGCCACTCGCCCGCCCGCACGCTCTGCTCGCCCGCCCGCGTGTAAAAATAACACAGTTTGCTCGGAGCCAAGTTACAGAGATGCAAAGTAGCCGGGATAAAAAAGAGAAAGGGGGGATGGGGGTTGAAGACAGAGGAAGATGAGAAGGGAGAGAAAATATTTCAGGGTTACAGGAGTGAAATTCAGACAGTTCCTGTGTTTGCCGTCAGTGAAAAGGGCAGATGAGAAGTGAATAAAGAGGGTTTCTGTCTGCTGCGTGCCTGAAGAACACACAAACAGATACTGCAGCAACGCAACGCTGAATAATTCTTCATCCAAACTTGTAAAGAATTAGATTGAAGTGTTATTGTTTGTTTCAAGGGAAGTCAACAATAAAAAAAAAAAGATTAATGTAAGATTAATAAAAAATAAGCAGTGTAAGATCCTCGCAAAGGGATGGAACGGGATCAGAGAAAACACATGGAGAGTGTTTTTTTTTTCTCTTCTTTTTTTTGTGCGTTTGACACATTTCTTTGTGGCAAATTTGAAAGTGTTAAAGGGAATGGATTTGGGTCTTTTCCATTTATTTGTATGTGTTTGTTTTTATTTTTTTTGTATGTTGTATATGTTCGGTATTATTTCAACTTCTTTTCTATTGTAAATGTTTCACAAACATAGCGGCACAGTCAGCGTATTTCAAAATGTTAGCACAGTGACAGCACAAATTCATTCCCAAGTGATGACACTTTGGAGATGGAAGGCCTCTGTCTGATACCCACAATATGGGATAGTATGTTCACAGTATATGAACTGTGTATGTGGATGTGTGTTTGTGTTTCCTGCTGGGTATCTGGGCTGGTATAACCTCAGGCTGTGTGTGCCCATCCCGTCCCATCTAGCCCTGTCCAGGCTGCCAAAGCCCTCATCCCGCGATCGGCAGCTAGCTGCCACATGGCTGCCACTATAGGGACCAGGACAGGACAAGACCTTCTCCATCACTGCTGCTTTAAATCACTCTCCTCTCCTCCTTCTCTTTTTCTCATCCTCTCCCCCTCCTCCTCCTCCTCCTCCTCTCCTCTCCTCTCGATTTGTCCCATTTGTTTCTTCCCCTGTCTTGTCCTATTTATTTGCCCTGCCTCTTTTTAAATTATACACATAACCACACATGCCATAAACACACACATACACACTCCAGTGCCTTCATGCCTCGGGCTGTGGGGCATCATTCTGGCTCTGTGTGGATTAATCTGCTCCCTGCCTGCAACCGAGCTGCCACCACTTTCTTTAGTCCCAGGACACACGGACACACCATTACACACACTGTTACAGACGCTGACATGCACATACATATACATGCCTAACTGGACATGTTGATTAGTTTACATTTCTGTACCTTTTTTGTACAAAGATGTAAAGTCAGCCTCGTAAGCTGCTCTGAATTTCATAAACTGTTCGCTGTGTGTGTCTGTGTGTCCCTCCTTGAGCTGCAGGAACTGAAACAACACCAAACATCTCACACTCAAAACTTTATGAATTTGATGAGGATGGATAAATATTCCATCTGCTGTGTGTGTGCATGTGTGTGTCTTGCAGTCTCCCAGCAGTCTAAGCCAGTGTTATCCCTCCAGCCGTACCAGTCAGTAATATATCTGGAGCTGGCGGTGTGTTTCATTCCCCTAGCTCTTTTCTGCAGCTG
>VUQG01035674.1:44259-107425 GCA_015106755.1 Etia nguti
TATACGCAGATGTGTCTGTAGATCCACAGGCTTCACTGGGCCATATGGCCCAGTGAAGCCTGTGGATCTACAGACACATCTGCGTATATGTTGCTACTCTTCTTAAAGGGCTGCACAGTGAGCTGCGTGCTCACAAAAGCGCTCGTACACCTCTACAGCACTCGCACACCGAGGCCTGACAAACACACTCCGCTGTCACTATGCGTTGGTGTTGTGCTGGTCCATCGTACATGTGTGCGAGAGTCTATGTGCGTGACCTAAGTGTGTACATGCGTAGTGATAATTGGTAAAACAGCCTGCCAGCAGCTGTGGGGTGAGAAAAGGTTGCGTGGTGTTTAGTACAGAAACCAGAGGGGAGGAGGAGAAGAGAGGAGAGGAGAAAAGTTGGAGCAGGAAAGGAAAGTAAAGTGAAAAGAGATAAAAAGAAGAGAAGGGGGAGGTAAGAGGAGACAGAGGGCAGAAGAGCCACAGCTGAAAAAATAATTAATATGAATAGAAAACTGGAGAAGTTACAGTTAATTTAAGTCACATTTCCCAACCAACATTACTCTGTTAAAAAAAGGTTATCTATCTTTCTCTGTATATGAAATATGTTTTTCTTTTTCATGTTTAAGCTGCATCATAAGAGAAATTTCCAACTAAAATGGACTAAAGTGGATTAAAGTTTCAGGGCCAGCTGTACATGTACTCATGCAGCGTTTTGGGTTATTGTCCCATCATATTTTATTAATATCTAAAAGAAATGCTCATTTCTAATTTATGTAATGATTTACAATATTTTGCAATAACTAAGAAATGTATGATTTGCACTGAGAGTTTATATGTTTCTATTAACTAATTAATCTGCACTGCAAAATGTTCACTTTTGTCGCAGTTTTATCAAAATCTAAAAATGTATTAATCCACCCAAAACACCTTTTTTCTTCCGTTTGTGCTTGTATTAAGTTGCTTTCACATAATACAAACTCACAAACATCACCTGCCCACTGACAAATGATCAGCTGTCATTTTTAATTGCTAGAGAGTTAATAAAGGCTGATTTCTTGTCTGTATTTTTCTGACACAAAAGCATCTGAAAACGATCAAATACCTTAGTAAAGATGTTAAATAAAAGATTCTTGAAACCTAAAAAAAAAAGTACTATTTAAATCTAAAATCTTAAACTACCTTAAACACTAAACTAAATCAAAATGTTTTTTAAAAAGGCTGATAAAAATGATAATAATCGCAGAGCCTTTAAATTCAACATTTGCATCTATGCATCTTCTCTAACTCGCTGCTGTCCTGCTCCATCTCTCCACCCTCTGCTCCATTCCTTCATTTCCAAGTAGAAAAAAAAGAAAAAGAAAAAAGAAAAAAAACCAACAACACAGAAATAGTAAAATAAATAATTAAATGGTGCAGCAAAACATTGTGTGCTAAAACCCCTGTGTAGTTTGGCAATCAGCTTGCCCATGTAAAAATAAATCAAGCTGATTTTCCAAATGTTTTGTGCGTGGTGCGCTGTTGCCGCTCTTCGCAGCACAGATTGCAGGCCGATGGAGAGGCTGTGGGGAGGGGCGGGGCGCTGGATATTGAACCCACTTACACCAGCTTGTTAACACGTACACCTTAACCCCCGAGCGGCACGGCGGGGCGCCCACCGAACACTCGGGGCCTGCGGGGACCAGCGAACATATACCCGACATATAGACGCGCAGGCACACCGAAGATCACGACAGCATGAGAGTACAAGAAAAGAACTGATGACGTACTGGCTTAAACGCACGCAAACAAAACTGCATGCACACACACTCGTAAGCGACATCTCAAAGTTCAAGCCTGTCGCTAAACTTACCAAACTCCAACAAATATTATTCTCTTATACTCTTATTATATATATTCTATAATGTTTACCTCAAAAGGAGGCACATATAGAGATACAAAAACAAGTATTAGCAGCATTGTGTATCATAAATGTTAATCACACCTCTCTACCTCATCTCTATGTTGCAACTTCTTAAAAAAAATTAAAAAAGCAGATAAATGCCAAAACTACTCGTCAAACCCGTATAAACGCACTCTCAAACAAACACACCTTCTACCGGCTGCAAAATAAAATGCAAAAACGCGGTCAGCCGGCTTAACAGTCGCTCCTGAAGTGACCTCTTGTAGAACTGAACTCGAGAGATTTTTAAATATCAGGAGGATTCATCAACAAACTAAGTGTCAAAGCAGAAAATAAAACTCAGTAAATGCCAAGAGTGATTATCGTGGTTCAGTTGGGAGAAGAGAGAAGTTAGGTGCCAACTTCCCAGCCAATCCACTTTTGGCAGCCACATTCCTACTCTGCTAAACCTCCTGAGAACATGCAATAGCAACCAACACACACACGCATACACACATACACAAAATACCACAGCAACATATGCACAGAAACATACAGAATATTCATATTTCACACTCCTTGTCAACTTAAATAGCTTTTCTTTCTCTAAACCACACAAAGAGTCACACAGAACCAGGAGACAGCTGTGACTTGGTAAACTTTGTTTTTTTGGCAGCGTGTGACTATCGACAGGTTAACACCGGTGGGAGGTAGACAATATGTAGTGTCATGGATGGAGCAGGAGAAAAGGGTGAGCGTGACTGCAAGTGTGTGTGTGTTAAGAGGAAAAGTGGGGGGCACTGGGGTAGAGATCCTGCAGAGTGGGGCAACAACACCCACACACCCTCTCCCACATTGGCAGAGCCAGGCTGTACGCCAGGCGCCCCGTGGAGACACACGCCAACTGGGCTCCGCACTTAAGGAGGAAGAGACCCCCGCATCACGCATACACATGTACAGATACTGTAGCATAAGCCAAAGATGGAAGCACTTTTAGCTGCAGCTTTCATAAGTAAAGAAACCCAACAAATCTTCATATTTAACAAGTTTGAGTGAGTCATTTTTAAGCATTTTCACCTAAAATACAAATACTCAGCTATTACACTATCAGATTTATTTTCTCTTAACTGACTCCTCAGTTCATCAGCTCACTCTGTTCAGTTTTGTTCTTTTCTTAAAATACACACTGCAATGTTTTTGTTTGACTTGAAGACTTTTTGGGGTTTCTAAATTCCCCAAATCTCACTTTACTCTTCACTGCAGTGTAATTAAGAGTCTATTAGAGTGTGAAAAGTGCACGGGAGCATTGTGTGTCAGCTCCCACTGACAAGAGATCAACTTACTGCTGCTTATTATAGGTTTTAGTCACCGCCGAAACGCACAACTGCTCATGAATTACCCACTTGTTAACTTCATAACTCATCTGAGCCACAGAGGTGTGAAGAAGCACAGCTGTAAACGAGCAATCTGATAAATGAGCACCTAACGTCCTCGTTTTAAGACTTTTTTCCCCTCAACATGTGCCCGTTATACGTGTTGAGCTGTGAGAGATTTGCAGGTGAATGAGGCGAACAGTCACCGCTTCGTTATACTGCTGTAACTACTTTACTTACCTCCGGTCTGTTATGTAAGATAAAAAGTTTCTGATCAGGAACTCTTGGTGTGTACAGCCTCAGTACAGACAGCAGGAGAATAAAGCGCTGACACAAAAACCACTGTGTCAACAAAAAATTAAAACAATTCGTATATAAAAATAAACATCAGATGTGCAGAAGATTCACTGGTGGGGGGACAGAATGTGAAGAAAACTGTGCTTCTTTTTTTTATAAGGCTTGCTGCCATCGCTGTAGAAGTGTAAAGAAATGAACATTTAAAACACTCTTGATTTATACTCGAGATTTATATGTAATGTCACAGATGTTTACAGGACTCTTTCAATCAGATAAAATGGTCAAAAATCCTCTTGAACCTTTTTGATTGGGAGTTTACAAGACTAACAAACAATAACTACAAAAAAATAAACAACCCCAAAAACATCAGAAAAATGTTATGCCCTCTGCTGCACGGACAGTATGTGTAGCTGTGTAGTTATGTGTGTTATGCGCCCACCTGTCCTTCATGCGCTGGTGCATGCGACCGTGCTGGACACACTGTTCCTCCATATCCGAGCAGCGAGCTCTCAGATTCTTCACCGTTTCCTCCAAGTGTTGTTTCTCCAATGCCAGCTGTTCCAGCTCACTTCTGCACACACACACACACACATACACAGCTGCTATATTCACACTACCAACGTATAAAGCATTATACAACCAACGAATTGAATTCATCATCCACTTTTTTTCTTTAATATAACACTTTTAATAAAGTGTATCTGCGTAGTCCCAGACAATGAAAAAACATAAAATAGAGATAGCAGCAAAGTCTTTGTCAGTGTATGCACACATCTTACGAGAACGTATGTGTCTCCGAATGGACAAGTGACATCAAATAAATGGCAGCAAGTTAGCTCAGTGTTAGCATTTTTGCCTCACAACAGAGCTCACACACCTGAGTTTTCTCTGACTACTTTTCTCTGGGGTATTCTCAAAAAACAGGCTAGGTTCATGATGCCTATGTTGGTCCAGGAAATAGAGGTCTCAAGAGGCAAAACAACAAATAAATATTGACTTCATTTACTCTTTGGTCAAAGATGGCAAACATACCCGTTTTAAGATCACCATTTTCCACGTTGCCTACCTAACATCAACAGTAGAGGTAACAGCAGGAAATGCAGGGATAAAAATAGAGGTAACGGGCTGCATGTCCAGACGTAGTAAGTGTCACTTTCACAACATTACATTGACCAATCCGCAGCAGCACACTTGATAAAATGTGCAGAGTCAGCAGGACTATCTCCCAGAAACAGATGATCATTTTTCTTTTTCATCTTCCTGCAACTGTCTCACTGTAACCTCACTTAGCCCGAGTGAGGCCGTCCAGCAGGACTTTAATCGCTACGTTGGGCTTAGACTCCAGGAACTCAAACAGCCTGAGGCACCAAACACACCACCACGCTGCTGCTAAACTACATAACGCACACATCCAGAAGATGTACACAATGAGCCTTCAGGCCAGTGTGTCTGCATGAGTTCGTACCTATAAAAATTCTATACGTGTACCTGGTGCTCACGTCCTTCCAAACAAACAAAATACACAGTGGACCTTGGTGTGTGTGTGTTGTGTGCATGTGTCCTGTGGCTGGTGAGGCCAGTGCGGTCTGGCAGGGCCAGATTGGAGGCTGTCATGTGACTAATGTGCAGCACAGCTCCAACAGCTGACAGGACACTGAGCCCAGGGTCACTGTCATACACACACACACACAGAAGACAATCACACACACAGACACACACACTCAGCCCAGATGGAGAGCTGGGCAGGCCTGCTGTGACTACTGTAGCATCAGGTTAACAAGAAAACAGGTCAGACTGGAAAGCAGTATGTAGTATGTTGACGTGCTCTGTTCAAACAGCCTGGATAGATGATGCTTTGTGAAATGATGACATGGATGTCCAGCAGATAGAGGGAATAAACAACAGAGTGGCAGAGCAAACAACTGTTTCATGGGGCGGGGGGGAAGGCACTGAGCTAGGAAGCAAATGGTTAATTGGAAAAACAAAATGAAGGCATAACTGAGTGAATAAATGTTCAAACACAGAGGAAACACTGACCTGCTTTTTTCACCCAGCTCTTCCAGTTTGGTCCCCAGGTTGCAGCACTCCTCCTTCAGCTTCCCAATGAGGGAATTCTGGGAACTCAGGAGACCATCCAACTCTCCAACTGTAATCAATGATGGGAAAGCTGGCAGTCACTTAGGTCTAACCAACACAGGTGACAAGGTGGAAGTCCTCACCTACCTACCCTTCTCTTTAAAAATTAAATGTTATTTATTTTGGACTCAAACATAGTTTAATACAATCAGTGATTCTGTAGCTGACTGGCTTTAATGATGATATCAGCATACAACATGTGCCAGCTAAATATAGAGAAGAATTAGACACCTTTTTATGCATGATAAATTACACATAGGTTATAGAGATACAGATGTGTATTTAGGTCCTTTCAAAATAAATCTCCAATCTGACCAAAAAGAAAACTGAGCCTAACTAGACCATTTCCAATCTAATACTTAAACACAACTGAATAAGTTGCTCTGACAATATAGCAGCTGTTGTTTACCTAACAGCGGTTACACTCCCTTTAATTAACTGCTGCTATATGTAAAAAGGACAATCTCAGTAACAAGGACATGATGATTACATTTTTAAGCTGTGGAGCCAAATCAAAAAAATTGACAGCATAATAAATGTTTTATGCGTATGCAGGTTTAAATACAAGGAACAGTGAGAGGCTTAATTTGAAGACTGTGTCTGTCAGTTTCACCTCTGAGAATATAAAATACTGAAGGTCAAAAAGAAGATTTGGGCTACTATTTTTCACAGGTGAGGACGATACAAGCACAGCATAATCATTAAGATATCATCCAAGTATGTTTTTACTATAACGCTACAGCTCATAAAACTGAAAGGAAGGAAAAATAATAGACAAATTAAACGGCAAGGCAAGAGAGAACATGAGGAGGGTAAAGCATCCATCCTTCAGTGGACTAAATTGAAGTATACCTGCACACTCGCCTCAAATTATTGAAAGACATTTACAGAACCCTATAAAAGGCCTCCATATTTTGGAAAACCATCAGTTGCCCTTTTTATTCCAAGCTGATAAAATTAGTGGTTTTGCATGCTCACGTCGTTAAAACTACAAAGAAAAACATAAAAAAGATTAAAAATTATAATTAAATAAGTTTAAAAAAAAATTGTGGGTCAGGGCCAATAATATGAACCAAAAAAAAGGGGAAAAAAAGGATATCATGCCAAAGTGATCTGTACTAAAGGACTGCACCAGAGGATGTTCACTGTGACTGGTAAACTGGAGTCATCACGTGAGATCTCATCATGTTTTAGAAAGAAAAATCAATGTTTAAATGTTGGTGTGACTATGTGTCCTGCTTGGTTTCTGTGCAGAATAAAAATTACAGCGTGACTGACTAAATAAAATACAATAAACATAACATATGTTGTTATGAAAAGTTAGTGAAAAGACATTTCCCAACTTCTGTGGGCACATAAAAAACCCCAAGTGGCCTCACGTCAGAGGATAACATCTACCTTATGCACAGCGCAGAACAATGAAACTCATAGCAAAAGTCACATATAGGTACATATGTCTCTTTGAATCTCCAAAAAACGCTTTAGTCAACAATCCTATTAAAATAAAAACTGTTCAATCGACACAACTAAATGTACAGGAAAAAAAGCTGCCATGCAGAGAAAAGAGAATTTAAATATAAAGTGTGTGAGAAGGGTAAAACAAGGTGGAGAAAAAGAGCGGATAGTTGTTTGAAAGCGCTTTCTTTCTCCTTTCCACCCTTCCTGCCACCTCCTCATCCGCTCATGGGGGCCTCTTTCTGAACAATCCAACACGGGGCTTTCATCGTTCCTTTGAAATGGTCCACGTTCAGCTCTCCAACATATGTCTGCTCTTTTAAAATAACAATGGCTGCCGGTTGGATTGAGGGAATGATCCACCTGCTCCGGCATTCTGTTACAGTCGACCAAAAACCAAAAAACACCAAGGACTCGCAGTCTTTGAAAAGTAACTCAGACTTTTTTTCCTTTTCATACAGCAAATATTGTGGAGAAAATAAAGATATATTGTGATGTCAGATCTCTGCAGGCAGAAACTGGACTCTCCCCTTTAGACATCTCTCTCTTCTTTGCTCTCTCCGTGCTACAGATTAGCTATTAAAACAGAAAGTCATACAAGTCTTGATTGGGAGAAATTTAAAGGGTAATGCTTAGGATGATGAGCACCTCATCCGTTGGCTGTGTCTCCAAAGAGACCACTAACCTATTTTATTCCACTGTATACAGCCTTCTTCTTCAAATCACTACCACAGACAATGTAAGTCGAGCAGAAATTGGATGCTACTGAGCATTAAACTATTAAACTAAACTACACAAACTCACAGCCGTGCACACACACATACACTCTACAAAGTTTGGTCAGTGCTGGAAAAGTTGTATGAAGAATGCTAATTAGCTGAACAGGCTTTGAATGCGTCTGGCCATGCGTAGGCCAAAAAGAACCCTGGGACACAGAAACACAGCAGAACTGGCACTGGAAACAAACAGAGGAAAAATGAGGGAGGGAGGGATGGAGGGAAGAAGCGTGGCAGGGAGGGAGGGACAGAGAGAAACAAATATCTGATATCATCTAGAGGCTGCTCTGTACACATTTACTCAAAAAAGAAACATGAAAAAAAAAATGTCAGAAAAAAGAAAAAAGGTGGGAGGGAGTGGAGAAGAAGTGAGAGAGGAGGGGGGAACGGATGGATGGAAGGACAAACGGATGGACAGAGAGGCGGGATTTGGAGAGCAAGAAAGCTAATTATCCAGCTCGTCTGTTGGGTTGCACGGGGAGAGGAAGTGATGCGAGCTACTAAAGGACGTCCACCCCTCTATCCCCTCCCCATCCACAGTTTCCTGCTGTGCTCTGATGTCAGCTCTCTTTAGACAACATGTGTGCTGTCGACACGCGCCAGCAAAAAAACTCTTTGTTTACCCCCCCACCTCCACCACCACCACCCCTCCCTCCATCCATTCCTCCCTCTATACCCTCTATCTTTGTTCTGCGTATCAGCAGGCTCCTGGGTTGTTGAAGGGAACCACAGGTAAATAAAAAGATAGGGGAAGGGAGGGAGGGGAGGGAGAGTGGGTGAGGGTGGGTGGTGGGTTATTGGGGGGGGGGATATCCAGATGGTGCAACAGATGTGCTAGCAGCAGCAGCTCTGCTGTGCAGACAGACAGGGAGCTCTGAGCTGGGTCTCCCTGCTCTGCTCCCATCACCTTCCCTCTGCTCTTCCCCTCTTCTCTCTATTCTCCTCTTAAGGCTTCTGTTTGGCTCTTTCTGCTCTGTTCTGCACTTCTGAGGTCACTTCAGCCATGTTTTGTACAGTTCAGATGAATTGCTGTCCTCTCTGTGCCGTCATGGTGAGGACGAGGGGGCACAGAAAGAAGAAAGGCACCCTTCAACTGGATGATGCAAGTTCAAGACCTTGTTTGAACAAAGATCCACCATGCTGAATCGTCCTTGAGGAGGAGAGTGAAAATCTTCCAGCTCAATGGATGTGAATGTGTAGCTGACCCTGGTCATCTCTGCTGTTTTACCTCTTGTTGTTCTGGATATTTAACTCTAATTGCTCTGTCCCATTCAGTCCTGCTGCGTTCTGTGTTCTTGTTTGTGTCGACCGTACACCGACCTCTCCCCTGTGTTAGAACTGACGTGCCTGTGTACTGCAGGGGACTACAGTAAACCTAGTTGCGATGCAAATCTGAGAACAAAAGGCTGCGTAACCACGTACAGTTTCTCAAGTGCGTGCAGGCCTTCGCTGAAAACCTTTTAAACGATGAACCTGCTCTATCGGCATCCACAAACTCAGATTTCTTTATTTAGATGTAGTACATATAACATTTAAAGATTCATTAGTTCCCGACGCTGTCTTTTTTTTGGTCTCCCTACTCTGAAGCATAAAACAGAATAGGAACCATTACAAGATTCCTTCTGCTAATACAAGTTCAAATTTTTATTTTTTAATATTTTTTAATTATAAATATGAATGGCATAAAAAAAACTGTTACAAAACATGTAAGCTTTATAATGTTAAATGGTTTTTACGTTACAATATAAATTGCCTCAAGAAGTTTTAATTGGAGCTGTGTAAATAAAGTTCACTTAAAATCAGACTGCTCTATCATGCTTTGCTCGTCCAAGTTTTCCAGTAAGCATTAAACTGCGACACCGAGCTGTGGTGCAGTCTGTAAGTATGATTGTGAATGAAAGGTGGTTCTGTGGTGACTAAAATGCCGATGGGGAGTAAAGAAGGGGCTTTTTCTTTTGAAGAACTAACCTGTCCTGATGTGAGCCAAATATGGCTGATTAAGTCAGACAGGTGAAAAGAGGACATTGTGAACTGTGCCGCAAGTCAAAAGCATGAAGACAAACCTGTTGTCACTGCTGTGGATTGAAGCACTGACCTCTCTGCAGGTGTTCGGCTTCTGCTTGCCGCAGCATCACAGTCAGCTCTCGCTCCCTTTCCCGAGCTGACAGAGTCACTGATGCCATTTCCTCTTCGTGAGCGCGGTCTGCACCCTCTCTGTCCTGTCTGAGGAGAAAAACCAAGAAGTTAAAGAGATAAAAAAAAAAGAAGAATCAGTGGAAGAAAAAAAGCAGAAGTCTAATGTCCTACTCCTGGAACATAATGCAGAAGACAATTTGTACACTTAGATCAAGTTCAAGTCTGTGCATTAACAGACATGTCAATCAGTCTCTTGTGCATTTAAGTGGCTTCTGGTTACAAAGGAGATTAGTTTGTTGACACACTGAGAAACAAATTTCCTGGGTGCAATCTGCTGTGGAAGCAGTACGTTAAATAACTGCTCTCAAACTGACACGTGGAAACTAGGAGTTAAGTTAAATGTCAGATCATATTCATTACTATTGATGTTTCAGACTTCCCAGGAGTACAGTAACAAATGCACAAAGGCTTACAATGTAATCGGGGGCATTTATCAAGTGAATCCCAGCTACCTGACAAGAATACACCAGGTCGTATCTGCAGCTGTTTCTATACTAAGAAAACGTTATGTGTCTGTTTCTATGTGTGTGTGTAAATGATGTCAGAGAGGTTTTTTTGCTAAAACCAAGGTGAGAGAGGAAGCAGGAGGAGAGCACATACTGTACAACATGAGAAAGAGAGGAAGGGCAGAAAGGACAATGGCAGAAAAGACTTGGAGGGGGTCGAAGGGCATGTGTCAGGCCACTGTCAGCTTAGAGACCCCTGAGTGATACAGCAGCTGTCTCATTCACACAACACTCAACCTGCCATCCTGCACATTTTGACGCAAGGTAAATCACTTTGATATATCCTACACTAATGCTGAAAACACACAACAGTGAGTCAGCTGATCTGTCATGTCTGTAAGTATGTGAAGAAGGAGTCAAATAACTTTATACTGCATTCGGATTTGTGTCAGTAGCAGAATAGAACAGGTACGATTCAAGCTGAGGTGCTTCTGGCTTTGAACAACGGCACATTTTGTTCCTGTCTGAACCAAACTTTCTATCTCAACTAAGTCCAAACGTACCCAAACAACAGAGAGACAGACAAAGAAGGAAAGAAAAGAAAAACTACAAAGAGCGGAAAAAAACGAACAAATAAACAGAACTCTTCCTGAAGTCCAAAGGCGCTAATGAAGAGAGAATTCTCCAGTTTAAGTGAAAACTTTTCTCCCCTACAGCGCTTGGCCTGCATCTCTAAAGTGACCGCGTCTGTCTGTTCCTTCGTGTGTGTGTGTGTTCTCCTGCTGTCCTGCTGTCTGGGGTGTGAAAGCGGGTGGCGGGTGTGCAGGGGACACAAGGAGACTGTGTGTGTCTGTACGCGTATGAGTGTGTGTGTGAGTGAATGAACCCCCGCTGGGCTTGAACAGCAGCCTGAGCCACCAAAGCGCACACCAGGGCTCAGCGGGAGATGGCGGGCAGGCGTTGCCAGCCATTTGGTCCTGCAAGAGGTTCCAGGGGGCCGTGTGTATTTGTGTATTTCTATGAGTGTGCGTTTGTGTGCGATTGGGACGGGGGGTGGTGGTGGTGGGGGCTCACACCAGACCTGTTTACCCACCAATTAGCATCAGACAGATCGCCAGAAAGTTCCAGCAGTCAGCAATAGAGTGGTGGTGAGGAAGAGGAGGGTGATAAAAACTGAGGATAGGAAATCAAAAGACAGAGAGCTTCACATTTGGCATCTGCTTGGTCGTGCTGATTTACAGAACCGAACCTCAGAAGTACAACCTAGTTAAGTACAGAGAATTGAACAAACGGACTGGAAGCTTTCATTCTTGGGTGAAGAAACCCGAAAGAAGTTTAGGTTTCGGTTCGATAAGTTGGGTACGAGTACTTGTATCTTCGTGACAAGAGCCTGAATGCCTCATCAAAGATCAAACTGAAGCTGGCAGATCAAACTTCTGTGGTCGTTTCTCCCCTGCGCCATTTTGTACCTCTAATCCAATGCAACATGTTTACTTGCAAAATGCTGTCACAAAATGGCTGCTGATGAGCACTATCAAATTAAAGCATAAAAAAGAGAAAGCGAAGGCGAGATATCAGCGAAAAGCCAAGCCCTGGAGCAAGCATAAGGGGTGACGGGTAGAGCAGAGGCTGAATATGTGGGGCTGGAGCTGTAGAACTCTCCTTGGGCAATAATCTGCCTTCCAGTTAATTGGTGAATGGGCTCTGGGATGCTGCCTGTGGCAGGAACTCTTGTTTGGGCCTAGGAGGCAATAGACTGACTGTTCAGTTAGCAGATAGCTGGGCCTGTTTGTATATGCCTGGCCTGATGCACAGTAGGACAGCTTGATAAGTATGGCGAGAGCTGCATGGGCCAGGGGCCTAAGGTAGGCTGGAATGGCTCTGGGGCTGCGTCCAGGTACAGTGGCTGCTGGGTAAGTGGGAGGTGGCAGAGGCGGTGGCTGGCTGACTAGCTGGCTGGAGTGGTGAGGAAGAAGAGGGAGCCCAGTCCACACTGCCTGCTTAAGTGGGCACTATTCAAGCTGTTGCCCATTAGATGTGGGGTGCCAGGGCCTGACCAAGCGCGGAGTTTGCAGCACCCCATGGTGCAGCCGGCATCCCACGCCAGAACCACCAAATGCCGTGGTTTATCACAGAACGAGCACAAATTGGAGTCAGACGGTGGACTTGGAGGAATTGGAGACATTCGCCAACGCCAGACACAACTGACCGCTGTTCTGACTAAAGTAAAAACAGAATCAACTCTCCACTATATAACTCACATACATATACGTGCATGCTAAAGCATAAAAATACGAACACACACACACATATGGAGATAATGGGGAAAAACATTTGTTTATTTTATAACAATATTTTGCTGTAATTTCAAATCCTTAAAAAGCAATCACAAGATTGATGAAGCAAAAACTGGAGCTACTTATTCAACGCACTGAGAGATAAAGAAAGCGTAAAATATTGACGTGTGTCGTATATTAATTATCTACATAAAAACAAGCATTAAGCTAAAAAGAACAATTCCTCAAATTAATGAATATTCAGATTTATGCTCTGCAATATTCATGTGGTGCAAAATAACAGGTGTGAAATTAACATACAGGTGAACAGACTGTGAACTGAGCCTATAGCAAAAAACATGTGAAAACGCAGGCTTTGTTTGCAACAAAAAGGACTGAATGTTACAGGTACTGATGATCCCTGCAAAGAGTTGAAGAATCAAGGCAAAGACAAATAATAGCATTTCTACTGCAGAAAGTAAATACTTACAAGAGCCCAGAACCAGAAGATGCTATCAATTATGGAATGAGTGTTTCAATGTAACATTTTAATTGCAGAATTACAGATTTACATATAATGTGAAATGTCCTACACATGGAACCAAGATCCCATTATAGTGTCAACAATAAAACACACTGATTTCTGAATGAGATTTTAAAGGCACCTATAAAATAAATTAAAGGAAAATGTCGGCCACTGATTTGTCAAGTCTCTCTAACTCTTCTGGGTGCCTCCAATCTCTTCATGATGAAATCTCTCATAGGTCCTCAAAAGGATTGACTGAGAAGGTCCTGACACTCAGTTTTTTCTTATTTACAGCCTGTACAGTGATCCTTGGATAGGGAGCACTGCCATCTTTGAAGAGACCTCCCTCACCAGAATAGAAATGTTAAATTTAGGAGATAGTTTCTTTCATTTTAAGGCCACAAGTGAAGTCAAATGACCCTAGCAAAACACAGCATATCAGATCTGGGTCAGGTTTTTCCCTTTATTTTGCCACCTGTATGAACATAGCTATAAAAAAACCCAGTTAATTTCCACCCCATTTATCGAGTCAGTAAGATTTTACTGAAATAAACTCATAGTATACTATAAAATGACAACTGTTAATTATTTGCTCTCCAACCGCTCAAAATGGTGACACTCGTGATGATTCACTCTGGTGGAGGAATTCCAGTAGATACACAGTTATTTATGATAGACTGCATCAATCAGACTATATTAATATTCAACAGTTTGATACGCAAGACTACAAAGATGATTTCTGCTTATGTGCGAGTGCGATGTTTATGTGTGCGACAGAGAGACGGTGAGCGAGCGGCCTCGTGTAGGCCCGTCTAACTGGTAACTGCCAACAATCGATGAGCGCGATACAGAGAAAATAATGTGACATATTGAACATTTGCAGCGCTGCGTATCGGTGATGTCGCACACAATAAACATCTGAATTGTTCCGTGTGGCAGACCACGCAGAGTGTCACACGATTTCCCGTCACATGCACCTCAATGTGTTTTAGCACATTTTTATTAAACCTCTGGGTGATGCAAGTCAATCACTCTGCTCCCACATTTTTTCTTCCGACACCCCTCCCTTCATCTTGCTGTCCGACTCCGTGAAACAAGCGCATCCAACACAGAGGCAGCCTGATGCAGCCTCACTGCTTCTTTACTCTGCACCCAGCCTTATATAAATATATCTATACATATATATATATATATATATATATATAGATAGATATCCATCCATCTATCTGTCCAGAGCATTCTCATCTCTGCTCCGATCCTTTTTTTTCTCCCGTTCCCATCTCTCCCTCCTCCTTCCTCTTTTCCCTCCCACCCTTTTTTTCCTGTAACTAAACTGGCTGTGTCTCTCTCCATCTGCTGGTTCTTCCTTCAGCGGCCCTGCACCTGTTCACACCTCCTCTCCTGTTGGCCACCTCTTCTCTCTTCTCCCCTCTCTCCCCCCCCTTTATCTCTCTCTTTTTCTCTTTCTCTCTCCCTCCCTCCCTCTCTCTCCGCTCGGTGCGATGCTGCCAGGCCCATTCCTGGCTCAGTTAGCCTCTCTGTCATTCAATCCATCTGTCGGCAAGTCAACTTTGTTTACAGCGGGCGGCCCAAGCCTCTTTTCTTCTTCAAGGAACACTAAAGCCCCCCCGCCGACACCAAGGTCAGTGGTTAGCAAATCGTGCCCGAAAAGCAGAAAGCTGCAACTGTTAAAAGTAGTGCAAAAAAAAAAAAAAAATCTATATACCCCCCTCCCCCCAACTGTAACACACATATGCAAAAGTATGCACAAAAAAGTGTTCAATTTCTCTCATTGAAAAGCTGTTTAAGCCCCCATGCATATGAATAAATGTATGCATATACACACAGACGGCTACAAATAGACACGACCCTTGCAGAAACAAACATTTGCTGTTACAGCACACATTCCCTCAGAGAAAAAACCCAGCTCTAGATTGAAGCAATTAGTGGCTGATTGGCCTCTGTCATCATCTATCTGCTCACAAAACAGAGCGAGAGAAGTTTAAAAATCTTAATTGGCACAGATGACTGATGGTCTTAACACAAGAAAAGCGGCCTGGCAGCGCAGGCATCTGTGATTTTTAAAAATAAACACACAGCATACGTACAATATGCTCTCATATTGACCCAATCCAGAAACCAAGGACCTAACGTCAGTGTCAAATCTGTGCCCCGCAGAAATAGTTGTGGGTAGCATATGTGGCAGTGCTCGAGGTCAAATCTATTATTTTAGCTGAAAAGGTAAATGACTGCCTAAAATTAATTATTTCAACCAGGCTACTTCTCATTAGGCATCCTTCAAAGTGTATGTCTAATACCTGTTGTGTGAATTTTATGGGACAAATATAATAATAAAAGGTTCTGGTTAATTACCCAAATAACCAGAAAGAAATCTGTGATTACAACTGTACATGTCTTAATGTTAAACGCTTAACTTACGTGCAATGCAATAAAAAAAAAAGAGAGAGAAGATTTTAAATAAGCAAAAAAGGAGGAGTGAGAGAGAAAGAGTGAGAAAGGTACTTAAACTACAAGTCCAAATCTTGTATACTACAGATTTTTCTCTGCTGGCAAGAGCACCGTCTACCTTTGATGGAATTCACTTCTTACTTGGGACATGCATGATGTTATTTAAAACACCCATCACCCTTCACAGTTGGTCGTATGCTTAGAGGCAACAGGGTCAAAGGAATATGCAGCACTTTTCTCTCCTTATGCACCCAAATCATCGTCAGTGAACTCAATCATCTCCTTATTTTCATACCTCGTGTCTCTGACAACGTCTCTCCTGTCCCCTGGGCTATTTATTTATAATCAGCTGTGTCTTTACCAAGTAGCAACCACTGGAGTTGCCAGAAACTGCAGTTCCCCTGGCGGCCACTTGAGGCTGCCTAAGAAAATCGAACAAATTCCCAGAGGCCCCCCCTTCTTAAAATACTTTACAGTTCTTTTTTTTTTCTTTTTTCTTTTTGCATTCTTCATAACAACTTTACCAGTTTAAATTTTCCTAAACTTTGCATCTGGAGTGGTTGCATTGGCTAACTGTCCCGGCACAGGGTGCTATAGCCGGACAGGATCTGCTAGGCTTCACCTCTGCTAACTGGAGTCACTGAACACAGCTACTACACTGTGTTTGTGCTGCTGATGCAATCCTTAATGGAGTTATCTTACAAATAATACAGCTTGCTGTGTACAGACTACCAAGGAGTTGTGCTTCAGTTTTGGTGAGAGAAAATCTGGTATTATTAGTGCCTTATCATTAGTCATTACTTACTTAGTACTAATTAGCAGATGTTTGTCGGTACATTGCACCTGTTCAGTTTATGAATGCAGCTTGCAAAACAAGCTTCCAACTTGTCCAGATATGGTTTTATGGTAAAAATAAATAAATAATGTGCTGCTGCCAAAAAAAGCAAATTTTTAAGTTTCAAAATGCAGAAATCAGAAAAACAATGTGTGATGTCACAGTCTATGGTCTCAGCTAGATCACTTTGCTTGTCAGGATCAGGTCAACGTGTCTTTAACCTGGCTTGCACAGCACTTTGTTTGGAACGAGCAGCACATCAACATACACTGCAGGGAAATTATAATAATTCACTTTAAATGTAGCTGCAAGCGCCAATGAAGAGGCCTAGCAGTTACAGAGAGTGCAGTCACCATGGAGAGTTGATTGGATCATGTTAAAAGTGTGGCTGTAAGTACTAATAGAAAAAAGCTTTTTCACTCATTGCAGTGGCCAAAGTGGTCAAGTAATGCAATTTTTTATATCACCTCAGGAAGGGGAGAAATTGTCCTTTTCTGCTACTGGACTGTACAGTATGCTCTAGCAGTGAATAGTAAAAAAGTTTAAAAAGTGATGAAAATCAGTGACAACTCTGCTGCTGGTGTCATGTATAGACACCAAAGTGGACAGCACTCTTTCTGAAATTGTCCATAAAAAAAAGACCACTTTGGGGGCTTCTCCTATTAGTGCTTACAGCCACACTGATCAGATTTCTTATTTTGTTTTTGGTTTTTATCAGCTTTGACTGACTTGATCTCTCAGATCTAGCCTGTAGGAGTAGATCCTTCTGTCTTCTCCCAGTATATAATTATTATTATTTTCTATGCTGTCTGAACTCTTTGACACTCTCTTCCCTTTCAGTATTTGTCCTGCTGTATTTTCCATCTCCACTTAGCTGCTACCTTGCTTCAGTCTTATCTTTCATCCTTCTGTTCCTTACTGCTCTTTGTGATCAACTCCCAGTACAATCTGCTGAGGGCAGCACTGGCCTACTACCTATGTGGCACCGGTTGGCACTGCTGTGTCCACCCAGGGTAACAGAGAGAAGCTGATGGAACGAAGGCAAAAGGAAGGGGAAAAAAACTGAACAAAAAGCAGCTATGCAGGAAAAAAAAGAGGATGAAACGACAAAAGGATAGATCAATCAGGTAAAAGAGAATGAGAGACGTAAAAGAGAAATGGGGGGGCAGAGAGAGGTTCTGTCATGTTGGATGAAAGCTGTGCCTACTGGGTAGTGGGCACTGGGTAGCGCCACTGATCCTGCCCCCCCTCACAGCAGGGGTGTGCAAAAGCACAAAAGTTGAACAGATGACACAGTCACACACAAACAACACACACTTTTAAACACAGATTTAAAAATCGACCTGCACTGGATCTTCAGCACAATGCTCTAAAACGTATAGAACTACTGGTAAACCCTTCTCACCATACCCATTTAGAAAGATATGCAAAAGATGAGTACAGAATGAGGTGAAGGGTGGATGGTGGATGGATGGCAGAGGGCTGGTACTCCCTTTCGTTTTGTCCTCCAGCAGTAGTGTGTGTATGTAGGCCAGTATCCCAGGGCACACTTGGCTGGGGTGGCAACAGTTGTAGCCGACAGATTTGCCTCCATCTTGCCTGAGGTCTCACAGTCAGCGATCTGTCTTTTCTATCCATTCCCAGCCCCGCCGGATGGATAGATTACAGTCCTGCTTAATAATCTTCATACTTACAGTACAGAGTGTGAATATTCTCTGGTGAATTTATAGCATCTACATTTTAACTGCGAAAGACATAAATAAGCTCCTGAGTTAAGAGTGAGAAGGACAGCATACCATGGCTGCACATTATCAGTTATCAGGCATTACATATAATATATTTATATATAATACTTAGGTTGCATACGCGAATACTAGTGAGAAATGGGTGCTCTGGTTGAGTATTTAACAAGAATGAATTCTGTAATGCTCAAACTACTGTTTCCCCACATAAACTGTCCACACTTGCACTTAACTGGAAAACTGTTTTAAACCTACATGCATAATGAAAATAATAATAATTTAATCGTATAAAATCGCTGCAGAATACAATCTCAGCACATGAAACACATGTTTAAGGGATCAGTGAGTACCTGGTAAGGCCAAAGCCATAAAGTCATATGTACTAATGCAATAGTAATGCTGTTTTAAGAACCATCTTAGATCTATTACCTGGTAGTCAGATTCCTCAAGTCTGGTAAATTTCCTTTAATGTTATGCACGCTAAGGTAGAATAAAGGGAAAAGTCTCATAAGGAGAGCATAAGAACCACCACTATAGAGAGAAGATACATTTATTAAGATCAAGGGTGAAGACGAAATATGTCAATGACTTTATGCATGATTTCAAAAGGCATTCAGACACTGACCTACCTCATAAAGTCAATATACATCAACATAACAGACATGTTCCTGCTCAAGAGGTCACATTTTTATACGTATAGTGCCAATTCCATTAAAACTGTACAGAAATGGTTTCAGTATAAATTTGCTAGTATTTTAATAACTGTTTCATAAGGCAAATTAACATAACCTTTGAACAGTTAACCCAAAAAATACAGCAGTGACAGGAAGATCAAAGGAGACAGTTAAAAAAGCTAAAAGGAAGACACAAACAAGTAGGTCTCAACAGATTGAGCGAGAGAGACAGGAAGAGTGCAAGAGAGAGAGGCGAGGAGGCACGATGGCAGAGAGGGCACTCCGACAGCGAGGAGAGAAGAACACGGCAAGGTCTCGTCACCGGGCCAACGGGCCCACCACTGTCAACATCATGGCACTCTGTGGTACACACACAAACACACACACGCACACACGGCTGGCCGACGGCCCTCCCAGCTGCCCTATCCGTAACTGTCTGATTAGTTGTGCTAAGCAGCCCCTCCCCTGCCAACCATGGTGCCATCTGCTACCCAACAACATGGCCGCCGACCAGACAAGCACACACACGCACACAAACACACACACACACACACACACACAGAAACACACAGCAAGTCTCATACCTGGCACTGCACTGCTGCTGTCACACAGAGACACACACATCAAACTTCACAGACACAGGTGTAGCCCAAAGGTATCAACACATAACATTCACACACAGACGTGCACGCACGCTCGTCTAATTGCATGCTCGCAAACAAGTCAATACAGTTCATGAAACAAGAATACTCCAAGCATGTGCGCACGCGCACACACACACACACACACGAAGACATGCACATAGTTGCCTTAGAGCCTGCGTGCATTCATGTGCGTGGTGACAGTGGTTAGACACTCTTAATGCCAGGTAGAAAGAGCAATGCTGTGCTCAAGTGGTGTGTGTGTGTGTGTGTGTGTGTGTGAGAGAGTGTGCGCTCGCTGGCAGCACTTGAAGGTTCATTATGGCCCCCGCCTCTCCTGAGCGACTGCAGCCCGCGTGGCGCCCCGGCCCTTTTATTCCGGGCCGTGATTGGACAAGGGCCTCCCGCCGAGTTGGTTTGCAGCAGTTTTGTCGCGCCCAGATTTCACTCGCTGCTCAAAGCGAGCCTCTGGCGGGACGCGGCATCTGCTGCCTCACCTTCCTCATTTACACTTCTCCGCCCTCGCACACACACACACAGTTCTGTTCACCGCCTTTCCAGACCTTGCTATCACGATGTACAACAGAGGGGAGAAAAAAATAGAACGAGGTAGAGGTACAGAGGGAACGCGGCAGCGTGACGTGTTTAATAGAGTTTGGGGAACTTCATGTATAAGAGTCACAGCGGTTGGTCCAGAGTTTTGTCTGCCTAACCCTCTCGCTCTGTGTCTCTTTGCACTCATCTTTTGATTTCAGGGTCAAAGAAAGGAGACTGTGGCCTTAAAAAACAGACTGTATGCTTCTCTCCTTGCTCGGCCTATATGGTTGCCTTTGTGTTTCCCTGACTACTAATTTGGTGTATTTCATCATTTCACAACGGCTTAAATGTCTCACATTTTTGCATCTCTAATACATCATCTCTTATGCCCTAACCAGACCTGGTCTAGTACCAACTATATTTTAATTTTTCTGCAGTGATGGCATGCATAACACAGTTACAAGAAATACAAGAAAGACTTCAATAAACAACAACACAATCATAAAATATTAATCAGTCCTTTCACTTTTCTTTCTATTTGTGAAAATATAAAGTGATGCCAAAAGACAGGAGAGATGTTAGTTCATATAGAGTTTACCAAATCCTTTTTATTTACTGAAACTATTTGTTGGTTAAAGCAAGAATACATGGCAGATCAACAATGGTGTCTTCCCCTCGCTGTTGGATTTGCTCTGAATACATCACATACCTCTACTACTTTACCTTGCAGATTTCATTTCAGAGGAACAGTGAATATGCGCCTCTGTACAGCCCCCACTTACCATCATCTAACAATAAGCAGTACTCCTGTTTCATAAAGAATGCCTTACTTCCTTTGTTGTCTAAAAGGTTTCCACACATATTTTTAGGACTAATGGAAGTGTTTTTCCAAGGCCCCTTAATAAGATTATTTCCAAACCTAAGGCTTTGTATAAAATGCCAACAGAAGCTTCAGTCTCATGGCTTACACAGTCAGGTTCATAGATATCTGGACAGAGACAACTTTTTCCTAATTTTGGTTTTGTACATTACCACAATGAATTTTAAATGAAACAACTCAGTTGCAGCTGAAGTGCAGACTTTCAGCTTTGATTCAGCAGGTTGAACACAAAGATTGCACAAAAACGTCACAATTCTTTTAAATTTATTTTTGCCTTCATTTCAAATTAAATAACTGAAAATAAAATGTTCATTTCTAATACTTGAGATTTGCCATGCCAGCAATGATATCCTGAAGTCTTGAACTCATGGGCATAACCAAATGCTGGGTTTCCTCCTTTTTAATGCTCTGCCAGACCTTTACTGCAGCAGCTTTCAGTTGCTGTTTGTTTGTGGGCAAGTTTAGTCTTCAGCAAGTGAAATGCATGCTCAGTTGGGTTAAGATCAGGTGACTGACTTGGTCTTTCAAGAATATTCCACTTCTTTGCGTTAATAAACTCCTGGGTTGCTTTGATTGTATGTTTTGGGTCATTTTCCATTTGTATTATGAAACGCTGTCTAATCAATTTGACTGCATTTAGCTGGATTTGAGCAGACAGTATGTCTCTGAACACCTCAGAATTCATTCGGCTGCTTCTGTCCTGTGTCACATCATCAATAAACTCTGGTGTCCCAGTGCCACTGGCAGCCATGCACGCCGAACCCATTGCACTGCCTCCGCCGTGTGTTACAGATGATGTGGTATGCTTTGGATCATGAGCTGTTCCACGCCTACTTTTTTCTTGCCATCATTCTGGTAGAGGTTGATCGGAGAACTGGAAAAACATCTAAAAAAGTCAGCACAATCTAGCTTTTCTATTCTCAAGACTTATGAGTGGCTTGCACCTTGCAATGAACCCCTTGTGTTTACTTTCATGGAGTCTTCTCTTTATGGTAGACTTGAATACGCCTACTTCCTGGAGAGTGTTGTTCACTTGGTTGGCTGTTGTGAAAGGGTTTCTCTTCATCATGGAAATGATTCTGCGATCATGCACCACTGTATTCTTCCATGGACATCCAGGTCTTTTTGTTTTCACCAGTGCTTTCTTTCTTTCTCAGGATGTACTAAACTGTAGATTTTGCCACTCCTAATATTATAACAATGCCTCTGATGTTTTTTTTTCTGTTTTCCCAGTTAAGAAGGGCTTGTTTCACCTTCATGGAAAGCTCCTTTGACCACACGTTGTCTGTTCACAGCAAACTCTTCCACATGCAAGCACCACACTTCAAATCAACTCCAGACCTTTTATCTGCTTAATTTAAAATGACACAATCAACGAATTGCCCACACGTGCGCATGAAACAGCCTTTGAGTCAATTGTCCAATTACGTTTGGTTTCTTTAAAAAGAAGGTGGCACATGTTAAGAAGCTGAAACTCCTAAACCCTCCATCCAATTTGAATGTGGACACCCTCAAATGAAAGCTGAGAGCGTACACATTATATCCATGTACATTATATAACTATAATTGTAATGTGTTTTATTAAACAAGTAAAAAAACTAAACTTGTGTCAGTGTCCAAATATATATGGCCCTAACTGTACAAAACAGTCAGTTCTCAATTCCACCTGCATGCTTATCCCTTGACTCGTAGGATAAGCATCATTTTATCATCATCTTGAAGAGGGATGTTTTAACCCAAACCAATTTTTCTAGCTAATCCTAATCTAATACTTTTTAAGGGCCTAAACCTCACAATCAAATGAAGGAGCAAGTTAAAGAGAAGGCAATACATAGCGCCAAGCACAAAGGTCGTAATGGAAGGCAAACTGTGGCCTCCTGGGTCATAAACATTTGACTTACTCCCACTCTTTCAAATGGGACTTTTATCTATCAGCATGCAATATTGCTGCAGTGGGTGCACTTAGAACAACTGCCAAAGAACAGATGAGGACACGCTGATCCAAACCCAAAAGACCTTCCTCATCTCACAGCCCCCTCTGCATTATCCAGTGTCACCCTTTGAAAACTGTGACCCCAAATGCATAAAGATGAGCATTTGCCGACAGGATTTTCAACCAGATATTCATAGATAATCATCACTGCAGATTTTGTCATAATGGGTATATTCAGCCTCCTCAACAAATTTGCTGCCAGGACAATTTCTGCTGAAAACTCGTTCTTCAGGTGTTCGTCACATACAGGCACAGATTATATGGACCAGCATGTTCAGATATTTCCTGGCTGAAGACTCCACACTCAGAAGTTTTAGGTAGAAAAACTGAGTGCAAGTAAACTTATTCACAGAAGCAGTTTGAGGCTCCAGGTCCATCTACAGCTCTAAGCAAGCACCCTAATGAACATGGATGCATGATTTCATGGGGATAACAAAACCGGTGGAAGATCTGGAGCCTCAGACATTCATCTCGGCTCAAACACAATGCAGGCCCACAGGTCTCAACTAACCATGGATACACTAACGCATGCAAACACACATCTCATTCCTATCTGGCGTGTGTTGAAATAGAAGTTATGCTGGGCAGTTTTCACTATGGCCTTTGGGATGTGTGATCACAACACGGGGAGAGATGAGGCCGGATGGAGACATGGAAAGAAGAAAAGAAAGAAAGTGAAGAAAGGCAGGAGCAAACAAACAAAACAAACTTAGTAAAGCCCTCTGCTGGGTTGGGGCCGGGACTGGAGAGTGTGTGTGCGCATGTGAGGCGATGTGAACAGAGTGGCGGGGATTAGGACAGATCCTGGGCTGTCCAACTCACAGCTGGCTGATGATCCAATCCTGGAGCACAGCGCAGCGCACCAGCCGCCATGGGACCCCCGGATGCGTGCTTGCATCTGTGTGTGAGCGCGTGTGTTTGCGTCTTTGTGTACAGGCATGTGGGTTAGACTGATGTGAATATCGGCGTGCACATTTGCAAAGATGCCGTTGTACAAACAAATATGTGTGTGAGTGTGTGTGTCCATATTATATGTATGTGTTTATCAGGAAGGAAGGTAGGGCTATCAGAAATCAAACAGAAGCTGTCTGCGCTTCATGTCCCCCCTGTATGAAGGGAGCTGTGATCATTTGCGCCACGAGAGGTGGACCGAATGAAAGAGAGGAGCGAGCAAGTTGCAAAGAGAAAAATCAAAGAGCTGCCTTCGAAGGCTGGCCATATAAATGCCTTCCAGCCTCGCTACCGTGAATCTCACCCTCTCCTCTTACTCTCCAACAACACACACACAGCAACACAAACACACAGCCCAGTAAAGCTACAAAGACTCTTGGATGGCTCTGTAGTGAACGACAGCAGAGGGCATGACTATGAATGAAATACATGTAGCTCTGCATAACCCCTGAAGGCCCACAGATGGACAGAAAGAGAATGACACAGAGCTAGTGAAAGAGCAGAGAGACACAATCGCTTGAGGTTTATTTGTTTCATTTTGGAATGGCAAAAGAAAAAAGCGATGAGAACATGACAAGTAAAAGGGGGGAAAAAAAGAAAAAACAAAACATAATGCAGTGCTGAGGAGGGACAAAGGCTTTGACCTAACTTCAACAGGTGTGTACGATGCATGACTGCAACTGCTAAGACTTGGTTTTA
Source organism: Etia nguti (assembly GCA_015106755.1). Classification (NCBI taxonomy): domain Eukaryota; kingdom Metazoa; phylum Chordata; class Actinopteri; order Cichliformes; family Cichlidae; genus Etia; species Etia nguti. The sequence continues at coordinate 69,029 of VUQG01035674.1, forward strand.
ATGTTTAGTTTAAAACTGGCTTAAGGTTAAGGCTAGAACTGGGGTCAGCATTTAGATGAGATAGGAAGTCATCATATGGAGGATGAGGAAAGTGTTTGTCAATGAGTGCCTTCCTAAAAAGCCAGAAATGTCTGAAAATTCTTTTGAATGTATACATCCCAAATTTGATGCTGAAAAATGTTTCATCTTTAAGATGTGAGTGAAATATACCATTCTCTTTAAAGCAGTTAAATCAACAGAGATCCCATATCCATGTATGGATGTGAAGACTTTCTACGCTCCTAAGAAAACTGCTTTTTGGAAACAGGCCTGCTGGACAGCTTTCTGTGTGTCCTCAGCAGACTTTTTCCTTCAGGGCACAGAGTAATGATTAAGCAAATATCAAAAGAAATGAGTTGAAACTGCTTTAAAGTGCATCTCAGATGGACAAACCTTTTGTCTGTACAGTCAAACTGTGTTCAGCATTTACTTTAACAGCACAACAACTCATGGTTGATTGATACCTCTGTGTTAGGACTACACTACAGGTAAATTGTAAACACAGAAACATCTGAAAAACTACAATTTAAACTACGCCTTAACCTGACATGCACCTCCATGGAACTATAACTAGACGTCACATCGACCCAGCCTGCAGCTATTGTGATTGGCCTGTTAGGTACTATGTGTTCCTCCTGTGTGTGTTTCCGGCTATTTTTTTCACCAATTATCATCTCAACATGAGAAATTATAATCATAGCCTTAATATTAGTACTCACACATGTGGTCAAATTCTTGAGGGGAGACTGCCAAACTACTGGAGTGGGAATGTATAAAAAAAGGGGGGGAAAACTCCCAGGATTTTTGGGTGGTGCTGCATTTAAAACACTGAGCCACAACCACAAGATAATAAACACCATGCAGAAGGCCACTTGCATTGGTTACATTGCAAAGATTCACGGCAGAAGTGAAAATCAACTGTCAGGCAGCTGCTACAAAAAGCAACTTTCAGCTGCTGCCTTATTCACGGGACAGACGTCATAGCAGGTAGCTCCACAGGTTTAATTGTGTCTCCTTTCAGCGTCAAACCAGGAATCTTTCAGCTGTCAGAAAAATGTGCAAACCACTGCACTATGGAACCATCCAAGCTTAAAACCAGGGGCAGTTAAGGGTATCAATCATTTTATACTCTTTTGCCTTTAAATGTGACTAAAGGTGTTACTGTGTGCGTAAATTTAAGACTTCTTGTCATCTAAAACTGTTAAAAAAAGAAGCAGCCATATTAAATCTCTATCAGAAGTGGTTTTCACTGCTAATGACCAAAATTGAATCTGAATGGCTACATGCTCAGCCAAGTCAACAGCTGTCAAACATCTAGTATGCAACTGAGGACAGATAAAACTATAAACTCTCTCATGCACATACAGGCGCACACATGGCAGTAAAATGGTTTCGTCCAGTAGCTCCTCTAGTACAGGTCAAAGTCATCATGTAGCCACATTAATATGCATGTCATTCTCCACAGCTGGCTGCAAAATGCACACACATGTGCACGCACGCACACACGCTCATTACATCATCCTTTTAAAAAAAACACAGCAGCCAGTCATGAAGCCAGTGTGTAAATGCTGGCCAGCTGACAGACAAACACACTTAAACACAGATCAGAGCCAGAAGCAGCAGTGGACACACACACTTAAACCAGACACACATATACACACTTAGATTGCACAAACTTGCATCCCGCAGCCTCCAGCACCACGGGGCACCGCCGCCACATCTGTGCCCATCTCAAACACCTCGGCTGTGGGCAGCGGGGGTGAGAGAGTGCCCTGAGCGGCTGGCAGTGGCTAGCGTGGCCTTGGCGGTGAATGGTGTGGAAGGGAAAAGCAGCCAGAGGATGACAGGAGGGACAGAGGGAAGAAAAAGACAAGACCGTAGTAAGAAAGGAAAGAAAGAATAATGTCAAAGGGAGGACGACGATAGGGGAGATTAGTTTCAATTAAAGAGGAAACAGAAAGGCTAGCTAAGGACAAAAGAGCAGGTGGTAGTAAATATGAATATATGGCCAAACAGGTGGGATGAAATGATAAAGAATATCAGAGGTCTTGACATAGAGATACTGGAAAATAAAGAACAGAATGGTGCAAAAATAAATAGAAAGATAATGGAGGGGTGCCGGTAGTGCCCGTTGTGAGGACGGGTGCAGGGCACTGGCAGGTGGCACTGAGGCCAGGCTGTCCAGTGACCATCAGCCGCACTGTTGTGTATGAGTGTGTGTGTGTGTGTGTGTGTGTGTGTGTGTGTGTGTGCGCGCGCGCGCCAGGGACAGAAGAAAGGCTCAGGCGCCATTTTGGCTCTGTTGGAGCTGTTGCTGGGCTGGGCACTGGCCTGGTGGCACAGAGTGGGCAGTGTGTGTGTGTGTTTGTGTGTTGTGTTGCATTATGTTGTGGCATGCTTAACAGGATTAGAGGTGACCTAGTGAGGTCCAGTTGGTATCGGGACCATGGCACAGTGGCGCGCATGTGTGTTTATGTGTGTGTGGTTTGTATAATAGGATTAGCTGTTACCTGGTGCGGTACAGTTGGTGTGCTGGTCTGAACTGGACTGGACTGGGCTGAGCTGGGCAGGAGCTGGACAGAGGGGAGCACTGTGTGTGTGTGTGAGTGTGGTGGCATGTATAATAGGATTAGGTACTACCTGGTGAGGTGCAGTTGGCGCTGGGCATTTGCCAGCTGTTCTGCTAGGCTCAGGGCTTCGGCTTGCCATTGGCTCCCATCCTTTTGGACCGCCTCCAGATGCTGCCGACAGCCAACCAGCTCTGAGTTCAGCCTTTCCACTTCCTGTCCCGCAGAGATGGAAGAAGAGAGGAGGTGAGGAAATCTTTCACAACAACCCACCTCGTGCCCTCAGATGAACAAAACATTAAAGCCTGTTTACAACAACATATAAAAACTGAGGAAAAAGACATCAGGTTTGATCGTCTGAACCTCAAAATGGAAATTTATTTCAGCTGGTCAACCAATATTTTGACATATCAGAGCAATACATTTTCTAAATAAAGTATAACTTGAATTTTCCCAACACAGAATATCCAGCGTTCGTTATTTAAATTTAAAGGGACAGTTCACCCAAAAATCAATCAGAACCTTTAATGCCATTTATTCATACAGGTTGTAGATTGTTTTGATGTGTCTTGCCCATTTTTTGAGGTATGTAGAAATGTCTGCCTTCTCTAGAAAATAAAGGAGCTAAATGGCATTTGCCTTGTGGTGCTCAAAGAACATGAAATACATTTGGAAGACACAAAATATATTTCTAGATATCATAAGAGTTATCCTAAACTACCTGTTACTACTAATACTTTCTCATGTAGAGAGGTGCGGCTGCCAGCTTTCTTTTAGCAGCCAGGTCATGACTTCTGTAAAGAGAAGTTAATGTCAAGTCTCTCAAATACATTATTGGGGGCTTTGAGCACCACAAGGAAAATGTGATTTAGCTGTATTATATTCAAAAGAATGCAGACATTTCTACAGTGGAAAAGTTCACACCAAAACAATTTATATGGCTTAATATCGCTAAAGGCTGAAGGAAAAGTATGCAAATTTGATTTTGGTGTGAACTGTCGTCCCTTTAACAGTTTGGATAATTGACGCTTGTGCAAATAACTTGAGAATAATTTGGAAAATGTGAGTTTTAATAATAATTTTGTTTGTTATGCTTCATTGCAGACCCTCAAAAAAACAAAAATAAAGACTGTTTATGAAATAATCAACTCTACAAAATACTGGGTCAGTAGCTGACTTAAACAAATATCAAATTATTCAAATAAATCCTAACTAATCAATACACCGGCACATACCTGTGCCGCCTTTTCCATCTGTCTGCTGGTCTTGGCGTTGAGCTCTCTGAGCTCTCGTTCTGCCTCCTGTTTCTTTAGCGCGGCCTGGCTGAGCTGATATCTCAGATCCACACATACCTATAGATGAATAGTCCTCATTAAACACAGACGGTCTTTTAATTAACAAGTATAACTTCACATTCAATGCTTCATCATTTATTGATTTTCTTTTTATTATCCTATCGTGTCCTTACTTTGAAAATCTAAATCATCAGACTGTCTTGTTTCCAGGCTCAGTGTTTTAACACTCGTCTATTTGACTAGAGTTTCACATTTCACCATCCCTGTAAGCACCTACTAATTCAGTCTTTCACCAAAAATATAAAAGCACTGTGATGTTTAATCTCTAAGCAAAAGATGAAGAAACAAACAAAAATAAGACACATTTGAAAAGTTTTGAGAACCTCTTTGAATTATGAGAAAGATTCGGATCTGGCTGTTTGTTGTAAACCATGTAGGTTTTATTTTTTCAGATTTGTAAAATGATATGAGGGTTGAATTTTGTGTGAACTCACACACTTTGTTTGTCTTGTTTATTTTTCTGAAGTCTTTTTCAGCTCTAGATTGCCATGTGTTGAATGAGAGGAGCAGATTGCTGTTCGCTTTTCTTTTGATTCACTTGGTTTCTTTTTGTTTTTGTTTGTGTTCTTGAATTGTTCAAAATAAATACAAATATTAATGAAAGAAAAATATGCTCTTGCATTTACGTGTTCAAAAACTGAATATAAAAAGTTGGAATCGATTATCTTTTGCTGCCATCCAGTGGATTTAGAAATTAAATGCAAGCAGATAGTGGAGCATGTGGGTCCTTAAAATTAGTAGTTCTATTTTTTTAAACAACAACAAAAGAGCTTTTTGCTTTTTCCTTCCAATACTTTTAAAGACAAACCCTGGCTCATGTTTATTTGAAATGCTCATCTAGCCATCAATAAAAAAATGGGAAGACATACTGACTTAAAGTTTTCTTACACGACCCGCATCCTATACCTTTGTGTTTTCTTGTTCCTGGCTGGTAAGTGTGCGGAGAGTGTCCTCCAGCTGACTGGTCAGTGAACTCTTGTCTCTGTGAGCTCTGTCTAACTGTCCTTCCAATTCAGCGACACGCTGGGAAAGGCCAGACACCTGACAGACAAACACAGTACACCATTTCAGTGGCCATTTCACTGCAGCGTCACTCAGAACTCAAGTAAAATGTCCTGCAAATAGAAACACTTGCACTCTATGAATTTTTTTTACGGTATCATTACAAAACATAACAGACATAAACTTTGAATAAGTACAAGAAATATACAACGGCTATTGTAAAAGCAAATAGCAATGACTCAATTTCCTACTTTTTACTACTTAATGTTTCATTAAAAGCATATTTTTTTTATCTGTCTGTTAATATAGTTATTTACAGTATTTTACAGGCCAATGAATGGACTAATTCTTCTCTAATTCACTTCTTCTGTGAATTTTCCAACTCTGCGACTAATAATCATGTACATGAAAAAGAAAGACTAACTATATTCGTCATCTCCTCTTTTTGTTTACGGGCCTCTGCTCGGCCCTCCTCTCTGGCTTCAGCCAGCCTCTGCTGCAAACTGCGTGCGTCTCGGTCGAGCTGTTCTCTCCGTCGAGCCAGCTCCCTGGACAGCTGCTCGCACTGCACCTCCACCTGCATGTGTAAATTCACAGAAGGGTTAACAGAGTAATAACCAGCTGTATTAGAACAAAGAAAACAAAAAATGGTGTTGTGAGTCAACACTGAGGTTGACGAACATATGAAAGCTGAATATGTCTACTGGCAATGTTTGAGCACCCTCTAGTGGACGTATGATGATAGTGGTATTCCCATAAGCTTGCCTATGTATACAGTGTGTGTAGCTTATAAATAGGTAAATCTGAGCATTAACAAATGCAATGTATTCTAAATATTAACTATATTAAGCAAAGATGGCGGTCAGCTGGAATGTTGTGTGTGTGCATGTTTCTCTGACCCTAGCTTTCTGCAGGTTTGCTTCCTCTGCCATCTCCACAGCCTGTTTGACCTGGAGACAGGCCGACCACTCCCTCTGTTGTGTCTCTTGCTGACTGGTCCTCACAGCACGCAGAGCCACCAGTAATTCATCACGCTCTCTGAAAAATCAGACAAACAAAAAAAACTTCGGAATTAAAAGCAGAATCTGGATGATACACTTAACTAATTCTAAACTAATGCTATGCTTTCCACAGTCAGTATGCTGCTGCTAACTTCTGAGTGATTCTGCAGGAAGCATTTGTTACCACTGACTTTGTGAGCCTGTCAATAGCCTGGATATGCAGGTTTGTGTGAGTCCCAGCCAACACAGCTTCATGCTGTGCGCACTTCAGGCACAATCCTGCCACACGAGGAGCTCCATCAGCCTTCAGTGCATCTGCGGCCTGCTTCTCCCTGTGTCTCAGCCGAAGCTTCACCTCCTCGCACTCCTTCTGACTGACTGACAGATCCTTTCTGAAGATATGAGAGAGGGAAAAGTGTTCTAAAAACAATTCATGATAATTGATTTTTACAGACATTAGGTACATTTGCTAGGGTTAAAAATGACTAAGGTTTTGAAACAGAGGGGATCAGGGATAGAAGATGGGCTTGGTATAAAAATGTAGGTAAGCTATGACTTGTTTTGACCAGCCTATCAGAAATGGACTTTTTACATTTTTCTCCAGTGAATTACCAGAAGACAGATGAAAAAATTCAGGTCGGAAATGGTTGTTTCTGTGACACCGCATCACTGACAGCAAATAATAATTTGGCTATTGAAACTATATGTTGATGCTCAAAGTTGGTTATTGAAAAACTCATGCTGAACAAAAACGTTTTGTGTTTTGCACTGTGACACTGAGTGGGTGTCCACTTGATCTGGTTGCAGTTTTAAATAGAGCGTAAATGTCTTTCTCAGCCCTGAACATTTTATGTTGAGCTCAAAAATGCTAGAAAAAAATAACAAGGACAAAAGAGCATTTTGTTTTTAACCAACTCCTCTGCACTTGTAACTTGGAACATTTTTTTTTTTTTAAAGTACAAACTAAAAAATTTTCCAGGGTGTCATTAAAAATACTAAAGTGACTAAACAAAAAAAAAAGTTGAGGGCGTCAAGTGGGAGGAACTGACCTTTTCTTCAAGGAATGACCCAGATGAGTGCTGCTCGTTTGATGCCACAAAGTACTAACCTGAGAGAGATGACCTGCGCCTCCAAGCTTTCCATCTGGGCCTGGTAGATCACCTTCAGTTTTTCCTGATGAGCACAAATATCTGAATCTAACTTTGGAACACAGTGGATAACTGGATGCAATTAAATATATTCCAACTGTTTCCTATATAAATGTACTAAAAAACAGAATTAATGTTTTTACTGTTTTATTGGAGGAAATTAGCAAAAAACAAATCTTAAAATACAATCTGGGACCATTGTGCATTATTGTGATGCATAAAATCTGATGAACACGGCGGTAAAAGAGAACCGAACGGCAACCAGTAGAGACTCATCTTTCCTACCAGCTCATTTTTCCATGTGTTGTGTTCTTCTTTCTGTAGCACACTGTGGTCTCTAATGGAGGCTATGTGGCTGTTGTCGATGACTTCGTTCATCTAAGGAAAAAAATTGGAACAGGTGACCCAATCTTTCATTGAGATCTTTAATTTGAAAGATGCTTAAATTCAGTCTGTTGAACAATAAAAATGTGGCTACGTTAATTTTATATTCTAAGTGTCTCTCTACTGAAAGTGTCCAGCTAAATGACTAAGGCAACAGTCACAATATAATGGGAAAATTGTGGTTGGAGACCATAGCATGACTACGATTAATGCAAAGGGCTTGGAATCTCATTGCATCCTCAAAGCCTCAGTTGCTGTTGTCAAAGCAACTCTGGGGTGTCAAGGCAGCAAAGAAATGACCGTCCTATTTTTATTTAAGTGTGACTGAGCCATAAGGCAATCTCAGAGTCTTTTCTATTCACACATTATTATGTTTGTACTATACGTGCCTTCACTGTTACATGCATTACCATTTTCACGAAAACAAAAATCAAACTGATGATTTTCACACACGCACAAATTACCGTGGAATTTCGGATCGTGTAATCTTTTAGGGATTCATCCACAGCTTTGGCTTTCAGTTCTGAACGTAACTTCTCATTTTCCACCACCACTACTCTGATCCGCTGTTTCATTCCCTGCAGCTCCTCCTGAAGTCACACAAACAGAGAAGCCGATTAACATCCATTCAAATGAGCACACTGGTAATGAAGGACGCACATACACGCATACATTTGTGCACACAGACCTTACAGAACTTAACCTCAGCTTCCAGATGTTGGATGTATTCTGACTTGTGAAATACTGGAACCAAATCCTGAAAGGCAGGTAAACTGGACTTCCCCTCCTGCTGCACTCCCTCAAAAGGGAAAGAAGAGTAAAAAATAAAAGCCAAAACACAGAAGAGTGGCAAGTGAAGTCAGTTTTTATTTCATTTTATTTCAGTTTAGCTTTCATTCGTTTTCAAAGTGGCTTTTTAAAAAATGATTTCTTCTGTTTTTTGTTTCTTTTTATTTTTTTATTATTAGAAAGTGAGTCATATTTGTCTGTGACACATTTTAACAAATTTTACAAGGCTTCCTGTCCTGAATGTCCTGCTAGAATGACAAAGACTAAAACTAAGGGCATTTCCTGTTTATTTTTATTTTATTTCACTTAGTTTTAGTTTTTTATTTCATTTTAGTGAACTATAAAAACCATTGTACACTCAAGTATGGAGAATGGCTCCTAGTCTGAGTATTAGTTCTGTAACAGTCCTTAGTCAGATCTAACGCATTTAAATGTTAAACCATGCAAAACTGCTCATTCTACCTTGGATGGAGACTGTTTCTTGGAAGGAGAGACAGGTATGGGAATTTCTCTGCCCTGCTTCAGCAGAAGGCTCTTCAGCTGATTAACTACAAAAGACATAAAAAAAAAAAAAAGTGCGTACACAAACACATAAACACAAGAAACACTTTATTTAAACTTTGTGTAAAAAGACCGCGAGAGGGAAATCCCTCGATGGCACACTATAAGGCCTGAGACAACCGAACTGAGTGTTGATGCAGAAACGTTTCATCACTTGTCCAAGTGACTTCTTCGGTCTCAGCTGACTGCACGTTTCCCAGCCTTATAAGCAGTACAACTGCATAACCTAGCATCATTGCCTAACAATGAGGTAACCACATGACCGGTTTTAGAGCAAACACCATCCCCACAGACACAGCAGCCAGGGAAGCAGAAGAACGTCATATCAAAGAGCTCCTTATTAAAATGTGGCTATCTCAGGTTGGTTAGTCAAAGCTGGGAAGAATGCAGTGAGCGATCCAGGAGAGAAGAAGGACAACTGCTGCCTAAGAAAAAAATCTGATCTCTTATGTGTCGGGAGTATCAGAACAGCTGAGATGCATTTTTCTTTTTTTAAAACACCATGTCTCTGTGGTTTCCAACACCAAAAGACAATACGCCAAAAAGTGGTCCACGTCAATGATCGGGTGCCTCAGCACTGACACAGGAATACAATATATGCAGCTGCCAAGACGACTACAGTAAATTATACATCAGAGAACCCAAAGAACCACTGCCAGACGGGACAACACAGAATATTTGGTTTGTCAAGCCAAGACTCTGCATGTATTTATACCTACAGGCTAGTGGCCATTCTTTCAATGTTGAGGAAGTTTGCATCCCAGGCAGAAAGGAACACTTGGTTATGAAAAAGACAGGTGAACATTTTTTAACACTGGAGGGGGCCTAAGAGTACATCTTTCACAATCTTGCAATGCTATGATTTTAGCCACTCCTCACTGATCAGTGGTCATGACAGTTTGCATATTAACAATCACAGGACTGAGCTCGTTGCACATTGTTAGTCAGTTGCGCCAATTTCCGTCATTATGCAACTATACCGTTTATAAGGTTGAGAAAGCCTACAGTCAGCGGAAAAAGTTACTTGGATGAGTGGTGAAAGGTTTCTTCCAATGAAATGCTTACAAGTGAACAGAATCAACTTTTTAGGTATTCACTGAGTCACCTGCTTCACTCTGTGACTTTTGGTTCCATGCAGCCTTGTCCTCTTCGGCCATGGTTGTAAAATGGTCTTCATCACTACCTCTCACCTCCTCCACCTCCTCTCCATCAGGGTCCAGCTGCTGCAGAGCACTGCTCAGATGCTGGATGCTTTGGTTGGCCCGCTCTGAATTCAGCATACACATAGATGTCAGTGTAACACAATATATCATTTATTTGATGAAATGCACTGACAACCAAGGAAGTCTTGTCTATATAGCATACAAATACACCACCAGTGTTGTGTACACAAAAGTAAGGAGGTGGAGGTGGACAAAAACTAAGCTGTAAAATCTCAATTTCACCCATTTATTTTAGCCAATCAGTAGCCAAATAATGCAAAGCTTTTATTTTTCCTAGAGCAGGCATCCTAAAATGAAAGCTTTAGAGCAGTGGTGTCAATCATACGGCCCGGGGGTCCAGAATAAGCCCAGCAAAGGCTCCAAACTGGCCCACTAAATGGCTTTGGAAAGGAGACGGAGAACAGAAATCTTGGACTTTTAATTGTATTTTCACAAGTTTTCATACTGATAAAGACATCCTCCATGGTCATTCATACTACCCCAAAGTAAATCAAATTTATATTTCTGCAGTTTTACACATTTACTTCTTATGCTGACATGCTGACAGATTTCTTTCATTTAGTACAGTAGCATTTCTTTATAGTGTGGAAAAACTGAGAAATACTATTGAAATAGCACTTTTTTAAAATAAATATTAACAAATCTCGGGGATAAAATATGTAGTTAAACCTTTGTACACTGGCAGCAAGGGCAGTTTCCCTGGATCTCACATGAGATCGTAGTGGGGCTTACGTGGACCATGATGTGAAATGTCTCCTTTTTAGCTGCAGTTTGAGCGCCTGGATTCAGAATCTTAAGCTTCATTTTACTGTCAGCTTGTGTTTTCTTTTGGTTTAAGATTGCACTGACACTGTGAAGTGTCCTCATCTGCTGCTCCAGCAGCAACAGGTGGCAGTCATAAGCCTTTCACCTGCACTTTACCACCAATAATAGTTATTTTCGTTAACATATCTCTAGAGATAATGCTCCAATGGCAGCATAAATTTAAGACACTGAGTCGGCTTCATCTTTCTATGTGCTAACTAACCATCCAACGACTCTCTCTTGAGCTGCCCATTCAAACAGGTTAGCAAACGTAGCACGACAAAACATTAACATACGCCTCAGCTCCTTCTGCATGGAGCTCGGATGCTCTGCTTCATCTTCATCCGAGTCTGTCGGTTTCATGGATATTTAATCGTCGTTAAATCACACTGTTAACTAAGGAAACATGCTAGGCTACGCACAGCAAACAAAACAACAACCATCACGTCGAGCACGACGTAACGGTCGTCAAATCCCGATGGAGGTGTGCTTAGTTCATTAACCAGTATCTCCCGAGAACAGTTCCGTTTTTCTATGTAGTGAATTTTAGATTGTACGTCACCGCCCCTGCGAAAAATCACACCAGCTTGTACCCTAAAAACAAAACGAGGCAACCATTAGCATACGGGTCAGGCTTCCGTAAACACACGTAGCTGATGGGAGTTGTAGTTGTTTTTTGTAGTCATGATACAAACGCGAACGTTTTTTGAGTTGTTTTTTTGTTTTATTTCCTAAACCCAGAACAAGTGGCGGTTTTGAGATTACAGAAATATCTTAATCGACGCCAGTAGGCAACACTTAATGTTAAACTACCTTCCTTGGTATTTATAAACAGCAAATGCGAGTAGTACACCATATTTTAAAGTAGTATACGTTTACATTTCTTACTGTCCATTCATGTATTTCGCAGTAATTATAGGGAGTTTTGTTTTAAATGGTTTGCTATCTTTATAGCACTTTCTTACTAGAAGCCTCATTCACACACATATTCACGTAAGTTCCTTTTTTTTCTACACCTAAGCACTTTTAACACAACATTGACACACTTGCAGTTTAGTGGATGCACCTGGGGTAACTTAGGGTTCACTATCTTGGCCAAGATACTGAACATGTAGACTGGAGGCCAAGATTCAAACCACTGATATTCCAGTTGACAGACGACCCACTCTATCTCCTGATCCACAGCTGCCTCAGTTAAGCAAACATTTTAGAGCTGTCTATCAGTGCAAGAATCCCTTATTGCTCTTTTAGAAAGAGATATAAACGTGACTAAGTATATGTTATGATCTTAAGACATCTCCCTTGTTAGATGTGACAAAATATAACTTTTAATCATCTCTGTGGGGGAAATTACTGCTGCAGTGGAGACTATGATGTAGATGAAAATATAAACAACCAAAATAGTTAAATGCAGTTTTATTTTGTTCAGCTAAAATCACCTTAGGGAAACTTAAGAGACCTGAAACTACAAGGTTAATGACCTGTTGCATGGTGTTTTGCTGTGATCTGTAGCCCATCGCTTTCACTTCTCTTATCATTGTCATCTAGACAGTCCAGTGATGCACTGTTGAGCACTCCTACAAGCATACACATACTTACACACAATGTTAGGATTAGTGATACAGATTAACAACTGCGAGATCGCATGTTGGATTACTCAGAATTACTTTTATAACACAGGACATCGGGTTATGAAACAGTGGAAATTTCACAGATGTACATCTGTAACACTTTTACTTTCTATATTAAAAATAATTAGCTTATGAAGCACTCTAATGTAGCTGTAAACCAAAATGAGGCCATTTTTAGATATCCTTTACTGCATTTGTCACGTATGAGGTAATTGGGGGTGAAATGTAACACATCTATATTCACATTAAGTATTTTAATAACAGGAAATGTAAATACAGCACATGTATGTGTTTGTTTTATATTTTTACTGGTAATCAAAACTTACTTGAATATTTACAGTAACATGTTTAAGTCTGTTCACGAATGACAGTCGTAAGATGTGGATGAGAGCACGGATGAAATCTGAATGAGCAAATCTAGCTTTTAGTTAGAAACTTTTATTTTAAGCTACCATAAATCAGGCTGGTTAGGATAAAACACATTTATATGAAGGATAATTCTGATCCTGACACGTCTCTGTATATACTGTGAATTTTACAGCTGTGATATTTTATGGGTAACTTATTAATTTACTTTTAAAGATCATACATAGTTAACAAATGAATGAGCAAACACTTTAAGTGTTCCCTTATCTGTGGTTTTTTTTTTTCAGCTTATGAATGCCAAATAAACAGGGTTAGATCATACTTCATGTGGCATGTACAAATTGTACTTTATGTACTACTTGAATTAGAATTTTAATGGTTTATGTGAAGAGCCTGAGAATGGCATTAATAATCAGTCAAACGCGCTTTGTTCTGCGTATTTCACCTCACTCTATAACCCAAATCTGAATCCCGCCTCAATTTCCAGGAATTTTACAATACTTGAGAGTTTTAAATGGGCCAAAGGGGGGGGAAACTTAGTTGGTGGGTGTTTATGTGATACTGTTCGGGTGAATGGGCGTGCCTTTTGTTTGCTGCTTTTACAAAAGGGTCAGACAAAGGTAACCATGGATACACCCTCTTGCTATTGCACAACAGCAGATAACTTCCTGTTGAATGAGCTTCAGCTGTACTTTTGAGTTTTGCGACATGTCAGTTTTCAAAAGAAGAGGCAGTGAGTCAGATTCATTCATGAACAGACGCTGTGCTGCCGCGATCTTGATTTGACATTTTCATTCACAGTTTATTGATGACAGCTTAAACACAGAGTTTGGGCAGCTGTTTTTTCCTGTGTAAATCAGAGCGTTTTGCAGTCTTGCGAAATACCACAAACGTCAAGATGAAAACTTTCCTTGTATAACCCTTGTGGTTACATATTTGAGAATTTGATATCGGCTTCAAAAAGAGGCTACAACTAGAAGGTCACCAAACTTCCAAGTGCACCAAAGCTCCTCTTTCACTGCCATTTTAAGGAAGTTCTGGTAATGACTTACCTTTTTCACTACCGCACAGAGTGCTACTGTAATCATTTCGTTCCACTGTCTATATCTGACAGCTGTAGTTACAAGTTACTTAGCTGATTAGGATTACTTTGTTTCAAACTAAAGTTCTGATTACCTTTATAAAATAGTGGTGCTTTCTTATAGATTAATCTAGCCACTGGTGTTTAAAAAAGTACAAAGCTGAATGCTTGTCTATTTTAGCACTGTGGGTTTTATACACATAGCCAGTGACGTAGCAGTGGTTTTCTTTATTCGGATTAACACAAATTACTGCAGCACAAGAAACTGGTGCTAGGTAGTATTACTCATGCATGCATGTAAAGTACTGGCTGTCTCCTCGCACCTCTTTGGCAGGTTCCTCTGGTTCTGAAGAGCCATATTCCTGGTCAGCTCGTCTCACTGGTCCCAGCTACCATATGGGGAGAGGCAGGGTCCACTCTGGACAAGTCGCCAGCCTGACACAGGGCTAACACAGAGAGACAGACAACCATTTGCACTCACATTCACACCTGTGGGCAATTTAGAATCACCAGGTAACCTAACCCCACTAACTGCATGTCTCTGGACTGTGGGAGAAAGCCGGAGTACGCAGAGAGAACCGATGCACGCACGGGGAGAACATGCAAACTCCAAACAGAAAGGCCCCGGCCAGATGGTGGAGTCGAACTCAGGACATTCTTGCTATGAGGCGACAGTGCTAACCACCGTGCAGCCCTAAATAAAACTGAATTTAATTAAACTGAAGACGATGTTGTTGCTGCAGGGTTAAAAGGTACACAACAACACATTTTTGCCCCAGGCCAACTTGACAGGTTAATCAAGCCTAGCAGACTGGAGCTGTATAGCATTTAGTCATGTGTTAGTCCTTACCCTAAATAAGATATTTAAGAATTTAGTGGGTCTGGTATGTAACATTTTGATTAATATATGTCTGATTGATTTATGTATTTGTGTATGCACTTGCATACATTTTCCTAATTGCAAACTTGTTAATATACTTTTTGCTTAAGTCATCTCTCTGTCAGCATCAGTTATTCACTGAAGTCGTGCAATAAAAATAGGCTATTTGTAATCTGCAACTTAGGTGCTAAATTTGCTTCACTATATTTATTCATATTGCGTATGAATAGAAAGGTCTGCTGCACCACACTCATGAGAAACCTCAAGTGAAACACTTCTTGCCTGCTTGTCAGAACTGTTTTACAAGAGCGTTTGCATGTTGGGGTATTTCCAGGAAACCGCATCAGCCTACCAATCTCCCCACGCACAAACCTTGCAGTCCCACGTTTGTTAAATGTCACCTCAGCCCTACCATATATAAGTATTGCCAATTCCCCACCTGTAACTGCCATATCTCCCCTTACTCCAAATTCCCCCCTCCCACCGTATGACCCACTCCTCCTGAGTAAACTGCGTTTTCTTTTGTGAGGGTGGGGGTTCCCTTTTTTTTTTTTTTTAAGCACAAAAGCCTTACAATAACCTGGAAACAAGTATATAGTGACCAAAAGAAAAAAAGCACAGAAGGAAAAAACCTTATTGTTTGTGCTTCTTTTATGGAAATCTGCATAACTGACAGAAGAAAGAAGAACATCAAAGGCGGAAAGAAGAAAAAAGAATCTAACCCAGTTAAGCATATGGGAAAATGGTGCAGTCTGCCACATCTAAACCAGGCCTCAGTAGTCATTTATCTGATGTTTTTGCAGCACCCACTGTACTTCCTACACTGGAGATGGATTTGGTGCCAACAGAGTGCAAGTGCTTTTCTGCAGAAACAGTGTTAAGCAATATCCAGCTTAGTAAAGAGAGGCAATAAGAAGAAGGTTGAGCGTCTGAGAACACAAGCATACTCCATGTGCAAGTGCATGCAGGCTAGAACACATTATAGTGTTTCATATACTGTATTCTCCTGCCTCCTCCTAACCAGCCACAAGACGATAATAGAAAAAAAAAAAAAAACATTTGTAGTGTTACCAATAATAATTTGAGAATTATGTCTCTCTTTTCTTTTTTCTTTGCCTATCTTGAAAACTGTTTATCCAATCCAGTTCAAGCTTGGCGAGTGTGTTGCTGGGGACTTGACTAAGTATGATGCCAAGTTTGACATCATTTGGATGAACACTTCCCATATTTTGGCTAAAAGTACTCTCTTACCACTGTTTCCCCTGTGTGGCTGCCGCCTGCTCCACTCTCTGTGTGTGTTGAGGCATATACATACACACACGGCCATGTTTAGCCATCTTTATAAGGACCTTCACTGATCATAACATCATAACTAAGGGCCCCAGGCTTTACCCTGACTCAATTATAATTTTAATTTTAACACTGAAACAGTATTTAATGAGGTGCAGAGAGTAAAACCCAATAACTTTTACATTGTTCTAGCTTCTTTCACCTGCTCCATTATTCACAATGGGTCACCACAATGGACGGACCTGCAGACTTTTATACCAGATGCCCTTCCTAACACAACCTTCACAGGAACTTGTGCTTCCTTCTGGTCTGGAACTTTCACATATTAGGTAAACCGGTTAACCACTATACAACATTACTCATTTGGGACAAAACTCTCCTCACAATGATAGCCTGACATGCTTTTTTAAGTTCTGTTTCTTTTTTTTTTTTGCCGTTGATGTCTAGTTACTGATGACCTCAGTCACTCATGCATTGGTTGAATGAGCTGTTCTCGAAAACGCTGCAACCCACAATGTTCCCATTCTGCAAAACCTAATTTTAAACAGGAACCATCATACACTTAAACATAAATGCAACAAGCTTTTGTTTACAGCTGTTTTCTTTTCCAAACAGCGACTTAACCCAGTGAAGTTTAAGTCATCAGAATCCAATCCAGAACCCTAGCACTCCCCTAATTGTATATTTTGGAGACTTTTTTGGGGAAAAACGTAGATATTTTTTGATGTATGTCACTTTGAATAAACGCTTTGTTTGTTTCCCGATTGAAAATATTTTGGAGAACAACTTAATAAATCAATAAACATATTCTAATTGCCTAGTTCTAGAGTTAGGGTCATCACCAATGATGTTTGTGGTGTTGTTTGCATGCAGGTGATGCACTTGAGACGTCTCAGTAAGTTGTAGCTTCAAAAGCTTATGATAAACTCTTCCATGACAGCGAATGCACTTGTTGACATGGGGCTGCATGTTAATATGATCTTATCAATATAATAAATGTTTGACCCCAATCCTCAGTCAAATTCTACGGTTCCACCTGAAATTAAAGACGTCAAAATACATCCACACAGACACACACACACACACACAAAGTAAGTACAGAGCCAAGAAACACATCAGTCAGATTTCAGGTTTCTTAATAAAAATAATTCATTTCAGGACGACATATAAATAATTATTGAATCACACAATACAGATATTTTGATATGAATAAATACTTAACAAATAAAACCAGGCTTTTTTCATACAATACCCTATTGTCAAAAAGTCACACAAAGAAACTTCCACACCATTTGCATGTTTTGTTACACCTTCTGCTCTTAAGTCGATGCTCTTCCTACTGTTGGAATGTCCCTACACAGGTCGGAGTACCATTCCTAAATGCCTCAGCAGCTTAGACAAGTCATGTGCAACTTATGTGATCTCCTCCCAGTCAAACTCAGTCAGAGCCCCTTGTTAAGAGGTTATGATGAGCTGAGCACTAATTGGCCTTGAAGTGATTAAGGTTTGTCTAGAGGTGATTAAAGCACACAGAGATCTACGTCCAGGCCGTCAACATGTGGGCTGGCCTGACAGCTTTAGATACAGTTGAATGAAAAGGCAGACCAAGAGCCTGGTTGTCTATGCTTTTCTAACTAGAGCCACAGATGGATATCTGCCTACAGCTAAAGTAAGAGGGGCAAGAGGTTCCAGTTATTACCAAATTTGAGTCTGATAAATGTTTTATGTTTGAGCTTATCTTTACAGACAGACATTTCTTCGTATCTGAATAAAAGATAAGTTCACAGAAAGATGATGTCCATTAGGGGGTTTTCAACATGAGAGATCTGGATTAGCTGAAGTCCGTGGTTATGCTGAACAGGAGGTGTCATGAAGTCTGTGGTTACGCAGAACAGGAGATGTCAATCTGTGGCACTCTGGTTAGTTTAGAATGGTCCAGGCTGGCCGTTTTTAAGGAGGTAACAACAACTGTTTGGCAATTGATGGCACGTTTTTTTTTTGTTTTTGTTTTTCTCTTTTGGCAGAAAAAAACCAAATATATCAAAATACATTTAAAATTCAAAAAAAAAAAAGAAAAAAAAAGAGGAGGAATGTCAGTTTTTTGTGTACTCCGGACGCACACACGCGTGCGTTTTATCTGTATGTGTGTATGTGTGTGTGTTGAAGATGAGGCATCGGGTTGGAAGGTCCTACGGTATGGACTAAGATCCATGTTCACAAAAGCATTTTTTTTATAAGTGGGAGCACTGATCCATAATCACTGATCAGGCCCCTCTGGTCCATAAAATTTCAATCACTATGTAAAGGCAAAACTTATCGAGGATCAGCCCCAATACTGTGCTGCTATACAAGCAGCACAAACACATTCAGATAGACAAGATTAGCCAAAGCAGGCAACAGGATTGCTCTCTGAAGTTTTGAAAGTGATGCCTTGGCACATCCAGGAGGGTGAAGCAGAGAGGAATGCATCTTTACAGGTTCATTTACCTACACATTACCTCAGGCTGGGGTGGGGGCATACAATCTCACAAAGCTGTGTTTGCATGTGTGCGTGTGTATACGGTGGTAGGGTGGATAATTATCCAGACTTGGCCTGTCCTTGTAGTCTCAGTTCTCCACACAGTTGCCAATCCCCTTTTAACAGGACTGACAATATTATGTTTGTGTATACATTGTGTAGATATGTGTGCGCATGTGTCTATGCGTTTCTAGGTGCTTAAGTGGTAAGTAAACAGGAAAACAATGTCCAAGGCAACAGATTTGTTTTGGAGAAAAAGGGAAATAAGAGGAAGGAAAGGAGGTTTCGAAAGAGAATGAGTCCTGTCTCTACTGTGATCTCTGCCTTCTGTCCGCTGAAACCACCAGCATGTTGGCTACAATGGAGAGGCTTGTATTTCTGTACATGTAGCACCAAAACTAGCAGGGGCCTGCCCTGTCTGTCTTGCACAGTTTATAATTTGTTTTTTTACTTTCCATATCAAGCAATTTACATCGGATATGTAACAGTAATAAGTTTAATTAGCCTCAAAATATAAACTAACCCTGCTATTGTCTGGCTAATGGAAGAAAATCAATCTTTGACCATTTTTACAATAGTGACTGCAAGAGAATCCTTTTGAAAAAAAAAAATCCTTGTCTGGGTTGTGAGGACATAGATGAGTGATTTAGGAGAATTAAGCAAAACAGTGGTGAATGCCATTTAACTTAATTTCAAGCACTTTGCTTGCTTTCCTTTGGCCCAGATTTGCACACTTCTGCTGACTATTTTCACAGAGATTTGCTGTTGGGCATGCCCAACTACTGCATCTCTCTTTCTTCAGAGCAAATGCTAGACAGACAGGCAGACAGATACACAGATGGGTTAAGACAGACAGACAGACGGGGGGTATAAATCCTTGGCTGTGGTCTAGAAAGCAATGTCAGATGCTTCTTGTTATGTCGACATACAATCATTTTGTCCGGCACGATTCACTACGTACCTCTAAATACATATTGTACACAAGAGTTAATTCAGTTGCTCTGACATGTAGCCAAACCTCTCACCGTGTAAGTGCGCAGGGCACGTCAGATGATAATAATTGCACAAAGAGGTATTCTGGAGGCCATGTCTACTGCGAAAACACACACACTCACCACCACCCCCACATACACACACTCTCTCTTCACATTCTACATGGGGGGTTTGATTTTCAGGCCATAAGGTAACTAGTTAGTCACTAGCAAGTTAGTTAGTTGGTTAGTTAGTATCAGAGGTGCATTGACTGGCATGGAGAGCCCACAGCAGGGCGGCGGCTCTAGCGTGCTAGCGATGTGTCATCATCGCTGTCATGTGCATGGGCGCTAAATGTGGTCAGCCGCGGTAAATCTGTTTGAAGTGGTCACACTCGTTGCAGTAGCCCTGTTTCTCTTGGTTGGCGTAGTGGTCACAGCCTTGTGTCCGGCACCGCTGCTTTGACTTTTCTTTGGGCGCCTGCGCCCTTCTTCCTGCCTCTCTGCCCTGACCACGCGTGTGGCACTCTGGGCAGAGGTCTGTGCAACCCGGGGACACGTTACTGCAGCCACTCCGCCGGCACTGAGTCTGGGTCTGGGATTGCTGCGAAGATCTGGGTTTCGCTGCTCGCTCACGCTTTTGTACAGAGAAGGAGCAAGAAAGGAAAGAACTGTCAACAGGCAAAGAAGAATAACATACAAAAAAGACAAATGTGAAGAACAGTGAGGGGTAAGGAGTTATGAAGGTATGGCAGATACCTACCAGAGGAGGGGACGTGCGATTTGCGACTTGGTTAAGTCGTGCACTTTGCTCTTTTACATAACACTTATCACAGTAGCCCTCCAGCATCACCTTGCCAACTGCACCACACCCAGGCCCACGACATCGTGAGGCATTCTGGAAGCCTGTCTCCAAACCATGCCGGCTCTGGGCTGGGGCAGGAGGAGGAGTCAGGTCTGGAAGAAACAGTGACCAACATAAGCAATGTGCCATATGACATTTGAATAACAACAAACAGAACAGTTAAACAAGATGATTTATTAAGACAGCTATACGGCTTTTATAATAAATTTTATATATACGAAAAGCTTGCAATGCAACAAGAGTTTTCTAGGTTTGCTTTAGGACTTACGGTGATTTGTCTGATAGTCTACGTAGCAAATAGTGCAGAAACCCAGTTTCTCAGGTGTCCCAAAGAACTGGCAGCCAGATCTTTTACAAGGTCGGGCCACAGGGCCTTGCCAAGCTGAGGTGTGCCCTGGAGTTAGAGTGAGGCATGGCCGCTCAGTGTCCCTGGCCTGGGTCCAAGCTGAAGATGAGGCTTCAGTCCTGGGGTTGATCTGTTGTGGCTCTCCCCTGTCTGGAGCCTGCTGTCTCTGCATGCAGGGTGGACACAGGCCATTGAATATCCTAAACGCCTCCTTTCTGCACATGTTGCATCGCTCTGTCTCGGTCTCACAGCCTCCCCACTGGTTCCAGCCGGAGCCCTGGGCTGGGTGGGGAACGACAGGCCCCCCATTGGTCCCTGGGAGTCCTGTAGCGGCCGTTCCAACTCCAGGGGGTCCATGATTTTGCCTGGAGTTGAAACAGCGTTCACAAAGTCCATCATGCTCCACACTTAGGGTGAAGAGGCAGCCGGGTGTCTTGCACTTCATTGCATGTGTTTCACTGTATAGGCTGAGGCTGGGAGCGGTGGGTGGGGCTGAGCGGGGACTGGATAACACTACTCCTCTCCCAGATGAAGAGCATGGGGGGCTGCTACTTCTGGCCCCTCTGGAGCTCACCTCAGTCTCTGATCCCCCTATGACTCCTACCCCACCTTGTAAACCTCCTTCCTTAGTCTGAATTACCCCTTCTATCCTCGCTCCTCCACCAGTAGTGGCCTGCCGCTTTTCAAAGCATTCATGGCAATGAGGCTGCGTGTCCACAGAGACATAGAAGGTGCATCGTGGTGTGGCACAACGGATCTCAATAAGCGAGAGCTGGGAGACGGAGAAGGGTGGTGGGCGCTGTGGCTGGGCGGCCCACGCCTGCTCCTTGTCCTCCTGCCAGCGCTGGTACTCATGGTTGACAAGCTGTAGGTAGTCCTCCATCAGGTTCATGTCTTCAGGAAGGTTTCCCTCATCCAGCCTTAGGACAGAGACATACAATGTGGTTCTTAACTGCATTTTATGACTTTTTTTCTGTCAAATTCATAGTTAATAAAAGTAGTTGGGCTAAATTATCTTTGATAATCAGTCAAAAAAGTTCTTATGTCATGAGCTGTTCAAAACTGCATTTAACAGTGGATGGAGCTTATAAAGCCCAAGTACCTTGCAGCTTTCATAATCTGCGTAATGTCATGGCCCAATCTGATAGGGATCTCTATCAGGTGCAGGTATTCTTTGAGGAGCCTCTCTTTCTGCTGCTGCTCCTTCTCCATCAGAAAATGAACTTTCAGTTCCTCAAAGCCATTCCGCCTTGGGTTGATCAGCGGTACTGCTCGGATCTCTGGGAAATTCAGTTAAAGATACACAGAACCAAATCCATGAACAGGGGTCCTGCTTTGTCCCTTTATCATGCCAAATATATAACACCTATTTCTTTGTGATTTGTACCTGGACCACTGTCTTTGATGGTGATGAGGGGTGCAAAGTGCTGGGAGTCGTAGCCGAGCACTATTGGGTATTTGTAGCACTCTGTGGGTTGCCAGTGTAGAGGCAGATAAATCCCACCCACATTCAGAGGAGAGATGGAGGTGCCAGATTTCATACTCCTGACCACCTGGTCTGTTGAAAGAACAAAGATTTAAGAGTTAATAACTCTCTAACAAATGACAATGAGCAACTTTTATAGAGCTGCACCCAATTCAAGTGGAATAAACAGAGCAATGTGCAGTAATTTTAGGATTATAGATCCTAAAAAAAGCAGGCTTTGCTCAAATATGACTGCAAAGATGTTTCTGCAAATTTATTTATTTTGAAGTTGAGAAATCATCAGTATCCATTCGAGATTCTTTATTAAGATAGACAGTAAGTGACACAGTCCATTAAAAAGACTTCAAAACAACCAAGAGCAAATGTTGAGGAACGCTGGTGATATCCTGTATCAATTACAAGATGTGCTCTTACAAAACCAGTGAGTCTTTGAGGGCTAACAAGGATAAATAAGCATACTTTGAGATGATAAAAAAGGCAGTACCCGCAATGACGATGATGGGTCTGCGGAGAATGTTGGAGAGGATGAAGATGTGGATGTCCTCCAAAGAATCAAACTGGAGGCCATTGCTACTGGAGACTGGAGATGCCATCTTCACAATCTTTTCCCACTCATCCTCCCAGTTCTGGAACAGCCCAAGCACATACAGAAACACAAAATTAGGAAATAAACTTCTGCACGAGTGTGCTGTGGATTCAATTTGTGCAAACATTTCCATAAAATATTTTCTAGGTGGGAGGCAAGGGACAGGTTATTATATCTGGCCTGAACTATGACATAATAGTAGAATTATTAATCTGTGGGTTGCTTGTAAGAAATAAAAAGTAACATTTAAATACAAAGATTTAAATGTTACTGTGTCACTTGCAAATAGGTTGCATGCGCTAGCACAGTCTTCTCAATACAAAGTAATCGAAAATGGATCTAGTTGAAAATTCATACCATGGTGGTGTATCGGAGTCCAGTTTGGGTGAACTCCTGTGATTGGAGCAGCTCTGCCTGGAAGCGAGCTTTGAAGACGCCTGTGTCAGTTTCTTTCAAAACACCATGGAGAGCTTTCCGAAGAACCAGGTCTGTGTCCTGAACACCCAGCATGTACTGAGAGGCTGCATGAAGCAAACAGTTCCCATCTCCTACAGACACACAAAGAGAAGGCAAGAAAACACATATGTTTTTAGTACTATGGCTGGCTGATTTTGTACACAGGACACAAAGTTCTCCTTCTGTGAATAGGCACATGCACACGCACACGTACAAAGGCTATGCACATACAGCATAAAAAACAGGCAACTGCAGTGTGTACACACACACACACACACACACACACACAAGTGTAACTAAAGTCTGGGGATTTCCAGGCCGCTGGGCTGGTCGTTATAGTATCTGGTGTTTCGACTATTATATGACCCTTATACATCTAACAGTACACACACCACAGACAAAGCTGATAAAAATGACCCGTAATTTCCCCGGAACACATTTTGAAAAACTGAATCTTTTTATGATCTAAATCTGTATAGAAAACCAGAATTCACACATATATATATATATATATTTATATTTGTTTTTGTCAAAGTATGTGCCTTTACCTATATTACACTAACTGCCCGCAGAGATAAAGACTTTGTTGCTAAAAAGATGAGTGTGTGAGAGCATGAGCAGCTAAAAATCCTGGAATTTTATTTATTCTCCTTTGGCAGTACTGGGTCTTTTTCTCATTGTGAAACAGCAGAGCCCATATTTGTTAATGTGTGTAGCTCTGAAAAACCCTGTTGCCACACTAAACACAGGAATTTCCCTGTGCTAACTTCTGTCTTTCATGCGAGTGCATGTGTGCGTGTTCTCCTCCTATGATCCCAACTCATCAATGCTACTCAGCTGGTCCTGTACTTTCCACAAAGGCGTGACTTGGACCGGATGGAATGTTATCTTTTTAAATACTACTATCAACACCCGATGAATGCTGTGATTAATGAGCAGAGATAACATGTGTCCTCACATGCACAAGCATATACACATGAACTGTAATGTGTATTTCTTTTTTTTTCTCTACAAACATTTACCTGGCAGTAACTTCATACACATAAAGCATCTGCACCTTTCTTTGTACAATACTGTTGTGTTAAACAGACACTTTCAAGATCTCCTCTCTATACAGGAAAAGTTTAAGTAAGTTAGTTTAAGTAGGTTTAAGAAACAGCTAAGAAAAAAGATCCTAAAATGTTGTTTTGTTTTGATGCAAGTGTTAAATAGGCCAAGATCTGATCTCAGTATAGCATTAATTGTTGTGTGGCTCAGTTAATGCAATCTGAGCTACAGTTGTTTTCTTTCAACTGAAGTAACATCTCACTGTATTTAAAGAGAGAGAAAAAAAAACACTTCTCCATTTCAGACCAGCTAGATGTTGTTCCATTTCAGTGCTCTTGCATCACTCAGCAAAAAAATAAAATGCAAGGCTTTTTTAGTGAAAACACCAGACATATGTAGGCCCAAAGGTTCACACAAATCCAAACAAATGTCCACACGCATAATCACTTCCTCTTGCACGAAAAAAAGTTATGATCATAAAGTGAGGTGCCTGAAAACTAAAGATGAAAGTGATTCAGCTGCTCCCATCAGGTTATATATAGATACTTCCTCTGTGGCAAGCTAGGGAACTTCCTGAAAACACTCCAGTGCAGAGCCAGACTTAAGTTGATTTGGTCAATGTCCAGGTGATAGCACAAGTTTGCAACAGTGGGCTTCCAACGGAGCTGCACTTTCCCACACCTTGTCTGCAGGTTGTTGTGTAAGAATGGCGTAAGAGTTTTGACTGTAAACAACTGGAGTATTTATTACCAAACTAGAAAAACACTCATAGAACCCATCATCCACTGAGGCCAATGCCCCATTTTACCATTTTACAGAAAGTGATATGGAAAATTTCACTGGCTCATCCTTTGCTCATGCATCGCCTCTCCATCAGGTTTTTCCTTGTGTAGTCTTGCTTATAAAAACAAAGCGCACATACCACATACCCCAATCCAGGAGGAATAATGTGGATGCCACAAAAGAAACCTAAAAGCTTTACTTGTAAGGCAGAACACTGCAGCAGTGTATGTGTCCTCCCAGTAACTTAACCATGCAGTTAGTGTATTGTAGCTGAACAAATCCTGCCTGATGGGGACACATGACAGACATGGGATGCTGTTTGGGAAAACCCCACGGATGTGTCCGAGACATACAAGACAGAAGAGAGACTGAATTCTAATAAAGCCTCGTTTTACTTGGACGAAAAGTTGGATGTATCAGGAAAACGGATGTGGCCCTGTTATTGTAATTGAAGCGGAGTGAAAGTCTTATGAGTCTGTGTTGTTTTTCTGATGGTCAGTTATATTCCGTGGTCCTGCTTCGTAATCCGTAAGCCGGGCTCGGGGAAATTAGTTATGGGGTTTGGATCTTCAGTGCATTTGCATAGACCACATGAGATAAGGATTTTGGGTTCACTGATAAATTCAGGTCTGAGATGATGTGGAGACAGATGTCTGAAAACAGCGCTGGACATCAGTGAACAGACTTCTTCTCTGTCACGTTTTCTTTCTGTATGTGTGTGTGTCTGCTGAGCTCCAGTGACTCAGCAGCAGTCAGTCAGCCCTCTGTGTGTGTGTGTGTGCGCGTGTGTGTGTGTGCGTGCGTGCGTGCGTGTTGTCCGTCCTCTGCTCAAAGTCACGTCTGGGTCCTTCAGAGTTAGACACTCCGGCACTAAATTCTGTCTCCTCTTTATGACATCATCTTCACAAGCCAGGAAATTCCAGCCAGGTTACTGGCAGCAGAAGTCATCCATTTTGGTCATCAATTAAGGGGTCTTTGCGAGGGGGAATTATGTGTTGATGATAGTTACAGTAAGTCCTTCAGTGATTACTAACTTCAGAATTGGCAGGGACCCTTTCAAAGAGTTTCACTATTTTAAAAAAAAGTACTGTAGGACATAACACATCCAGCAAGTTCCTCAGCCATCCAGTAATTATTCAAAGTAACGTCTGATATGTGACCAATGTAGGAATTTCTCACATGAGAAAGAAAGAAACTATTTCCTCTGGAAACTCACATGTTTAGCATAAAGCTGCAATTATGACTGATTTCCTCTTCCTCCTTCTGTTGTGAAGCTATAGCTGATGATTCCTCTCAAAGACTTTCTTCCCCATAACTTTAAAATAGATCTGATGTACACAGCAGCTGTGTTTAAGCTAGTGCAATATAGATGGAAAAGGCCACCAGAGACACACACATTTACTTTAACAAGGTCTGATGAGCTCTAACAGATCATCACAAACACAAATCCATAAAGTCACATAAAGTCAGGCAGGTGGGGAATTTAAGGTAAAACGACGTGTTTTTGTTTTTTAACATCCACTGACATTCACTAACACACACCTACACAGAAAAAGAGGGGGCATACCCCAAATGCAGTAAATGAAAAACTGTGGAAATAGTTGGGTCTGAAACATCACAGACAGTAAATAACAGTCCTGCATGTGACGCCAGAGAATTTCCCAGTACAGAACTATGATCAGAAGTAATCAGGCCCGAGTCTACATGTTTGCCTGCCCTGGGATGTTCCCGTCTTACAACATTCACGTAACAGAAAACATGACTTAGCAATGGGGTGCCTAAAGTCAAACACTAAGGTCGGCACAGTAAAACCAAGGGGGCTGCTAAATGAGTCTATGCGAAAGCGGAACTCGCGTCCCTCGATTGTTGTCATTTACAGTAACCCTGCCTGTGAGTAATGACATCTCAGAATTTGCATATCAAATAGCCCTGACTCATAAGAGCTCACCATCTCTCTCATAGAAAATGAAACAAAAGCAAAACACATCCTGTGCTGAGTGCAATAAGTTTTGCTTCTAAAATCAAGGAGAAATGGTTCAACATTAGCTCTGTGGCCAATCTGCTGAATTGTGCTATTTGTGTTGAATATCACCTACTGCTCCAACGGCAGTTATTTACGATGCCCTCTGCTATACAACCAATAATACAAAACATCCTTGAACGTCAACAAAGCTTCATGGAGCTGCATCCACTTATAAGACCACCACAGAAATCTAGTTTACTGTAGTCTCCATATTCCAGTACAGTTCTTCAACATCAGCATGATCATTCTTACCATTGGTGCGTAAGGGCACCATCTTCTTCAACTCCCCACACCAGTTGAGCTTCTTTTCCTTCTCTAATGAGGCCTGCATGGCTCGGTCCAGAATGGCGGCCTGAACCACCTCCCTGAAGGCCTGGGGGAAGTGGTTCATGGCGATCATCTCCAGCGTGTACCGGTGCATACCCCGCAGGTGGTGCATGAGGCCACCGCTGGCAGCAGGCTTCACCACATCGTTAGGCACTCGCTGTCGGATCTTCACTGCCTTGAGCAGGTTGGAGACAAACAGGAATTTGGGGAGGAAGTTCTGACCCTGCGACATGGCGGATGGCTTGCCAGGTGAATGGAAGGAGGGGAGGAAGAGGAGCAAGGAGGAGGAGAGGAGGAGGAGGCACCAACCACCGATGCCGGATCAACGTGGAAACTAGATGGAGAGAAGCGGAGAGGACATGTTATTTCACAGCAGGGATTTGTGGGAAATTTCGAGTGGAGAGTCCCCTTCCTTACAAATTAAGACTTAAGGCACAACTTAATTTACAGTTTGTTTGGGAA
Organism: Etia nguti; assembly: GCA_015106755.1. Classification (NCBI taxonomy): domain Eukaryota; kingdom Metazoa; phylum Chordata; class Actinopteri; order Cichliformes; family Cichlidae; genus Etia; species Etia nguti. The sequence goes on from VUQG01035674.1 coordinate 97,020, forward strand.
ACTACCCATCTCAAAGGATGATTCCAGTGTGGAGGCTGTATGGTGCTTTTTCCTGGAGATTCTGCTGGGCCCAACTGAATAAAGTACACAAAGACCCCTTTGTATTCTTGTTTGTTCTTTTAATTCTCCTTTTTGTCTTGATGGTTTTTGAGAGTTTCCCTCAACAGGGCTTCCTAGTGTCCCACTGAGCTCAAAGACTTCCAACAATAAACGGGTGCTTTCCAGACCTTAACCGAAGGCCACCCAGGACTTCCCAGGCTGATGGGAAGGTCACAAGCCTCCTCCCTCAACAGGCTGCATAAAGTCTCCGGTAAAAAAGGCTGGGAATCATTAGAAAAATTATAGGCTTTCAGTACAGACACAAACACTGTTCTCAATACAGGAGGAAGATAATCTAACGTGGGTTTACATCACTCCCTGAAGTAATTTAAAACACAAGCAGCTGCAGAATTATTTCCCCTAAATAAAATACAACTTTAATTTAGCCATGTTTCCCAATTTGTGTCAGTAATTTGAAAGCTAGGAAAATTAGGGAAACTTTTGGCAGTTTTTATACTTTTAAGTATAAAGGTACTGAGGTTCAATACACAATTTCTATACCCAATACTCTATTAGAGTCAAGTGGTTTGCTAAAGGGAAGGTTTTAAAGGACTATTCCCCCTCACATTTCAACACGGGGAAGACGCATTAGCAGTTTAGCGGAACTAGAAAGTAATGGTCAGCAAGTGGGCCTGGAGTTTTGCTGACTTTTAAACTTCCCACAACATCCTTCTATCAACCTCTCGCAAGCTGCCAGTCAGATGCTGTTCGAGTCCACAAACACCTGAACAACGAGCTTCTAGTGGCCTCTGTGCCTTTACTACCCAAACAGCAGCAGGTGCAACAACAGACTAGGCCGTGCTAAAGGGCTAGTCAGTCACATGAGGGACCAGACAACAGACACCTGGATGTCAGGGAGCGTGTTGACACGAATCATTAGCGTGGCTTGCTGTCACAGCGGGGCACACTTTAAGGCAGACAGACAGCAGCGCCCGGGTGGACGCTGCGGTTTAGGATGGCTGGCTACACAAAAACACAATAACAGGAGACTTTGCTGACGTTAAAGGCTTACGTAATTCCAATGACAACTACCTTTGGAACAATGTAGCGTTCAATCGCGTCTAACAGCGCGGGTATCGATACAGTGTAGCCTCGCCGATGCCACATTTGGCTGTTTAAATGTCCTGCTATCCGCTCGAGGGTGACGTCTTTGTAAACAATGGCTGTCAAAGCCACTGTCGTGAGCAGGCTTCAAGCTTCCTCCGTGTCCCCAGAAACACGACCATACATTACTCAAGGCCCAAACGTGGTCTTACCCACCAAGTCTCACCCAATTGCTAAGAAATGTGTGTCCACATGGGGAGGCACAAGGAGGGAAGGCTGGCGTCTTACCTGTGTAATATGTCGGGGTAATAACAAAGCCTCCCGGATGCTCAGGCTAGTCCTCTCTCAGCCACTTCACTCAGCCTCACCGCAGCGGTCCTCGGCGCCATTCAACCTTCTCTTTCTTTCAGTATCAGATCTATTTTGGAGCCCTCGCAGCCTGCGAAGCTTTTCAAAAGAATACACACGTACGATAATGATAGTTTTTTTAAAACAAGGAAAAAGTCCAAGTCAAAGGGGATTTCCACACGGGGACTTTCCGTCCACCCATTTTCCTCTCTCTCTCTCTCTCTCTCTCTCTCTCACTCACTCACTCACTCACTCACACACACACTTACACACACAACCGCTGTAGTTGCAGCTCACTGCCACCAGGGGGTCTTTACTATCTGTCTGACTCGATACTGAAAAGCATATCCCACCTACTGAGCACAAAGGAGCGTCACTAAGGGAGGGAGACAGTTCGCTTCATACTCTATTTCATGAGACAGCCTTAAAAAATAAATCATTAACCTTCAGAATCAGCAAACGAGTAAGGAAAACGAAAAAGCTCAATACCTGATTGTGAAATGGATTTGAGTTCCTGACTGCATGCACTGATATGTGTATTCATGGTCTGATGACTGTAGCTATTGCAACAATGATGCGATGGTGCTTTAATTGTTAGCAAATCATGTAAATATAATTAAAGATTTTCAGGTCCTTGGGGATTCCTGTCTTGCTCAAAGATATTTAAGAAGCAGGTGTGAGCTCTTTGCTAACCCGTTGGTTCATTCACTACATTAGTAAGTTAGCTCAATGTTCATGTAAAGTGAAGTTTTCTTTTATTTTTTATGCAAAGGTTTCTAGCTCTTCCCATCCAAATCACAAAACAAAAATAGTTTTTCTCTTAAAAGAAACCTCTTAACCTCCATATGTCTCCACCTAATGGAAACATAAACTGACACTTGGTTAAATTGTGCCTCTCATTTTCATGAGAGTTCAATCCTAAACATCAACAGATAATCTTTGCTCGAGTGTACCAAGAAAAGTGTGCAGCTTCCATCACCCAGCAACCCACCTGACTGTGGCTGTCAAAGCGGCTAAAGCATTACAACAGTCAAGTCACAAGTCTGTTGTGCACCTGTGGTTTGTGGTGGTTGACAAGTTTTATTATCTTGACTGAGCTTCTAGTATGTGGCAGAGCATGCTTAACTGTTTTACTGCGGTCTACCATTCAGAAGCTGCAACGGAAAAGGAGTCAGAGCTTTAAGTTTTATTTCCAACTGTAGCGTTTGCCTTGCTGGAGTTGCATGTGTTAGCATAATGCGCGAGAAAAAGAGGTGTGACACATTTAGATGACATAAAGAGACAAATATTTTTAGCCTTTGTGTGATGGGTGTGTTCCAACACAAATAAAGTTTCAGTTTAGCATTTAGGAGGAGGTGAAAATGCAAAAGCTGTAAAAGCCCACATGCTCCAAGTTACAAAAGCAAAGTTTTCAGATGGTTTGATTTCCTTAAGTCAATCAAAAACAAAACATAAATTCAATTTGCAGTACTACTGGGACCAAATAGTTAAAGAGCAACATATTGCTTTGCATCGACTTACTATACAACACACTGGGGCCAGTATTTATTTATTTTTTTTTAAATTAAAACATGCATACACACACAAATATAAAATATACTTTTTTTCACATGCACATTTAAACTGTGTCACGCATTGCGCTATCCTGGGCCACTTAAAATTAGAGTAATGTGCCATGAACCACTCTGTGATTTCCACCTCTAATTTTCAGTGTCATAAAATAGATAAATCAAAAAAAATAACCAAGTACAAATAGTATATTTTGCACGACGTGCAACTATGAGTATTCGGTCCAAATCCCAGCTGTCATTGGCCGAGAAGCAGAGCACACTCACGACAGAACCATCGCAAATGAATGTCAGTCTGTAAATTTGTTCTCAGTTAAGTGATAGATAATTTATAATCTCATCTTTTTAGTGCTGAATCAACCATTAGACAGACCACAGAAACTTGGTTATCATTAGATTTCAAAAGAGGATCAATCCATCCAGAGTTACAGTAACTTAAAGTAGCTTTAACAAGAATTTGACATCCTGACAAACATGTGTATTATATAAGGGTAGGATTCACGTAAATGTAGAGTAGGCCTAAAGCTGAGGTAAAACTTTATGCTATATTTTTCCACTGTGGACAAATATCAGCTTTACCGCTGTCAAAGAAGATAGTTGGTCTTAATCTTGCTGTTGTTATCCTGTGCTGATCCTCACTTTCTTTCTTTTCTCCTACCTGTGGAAAGACTCCTACTGCTGTGTTGAGCTGCCCCAACACTAGAAACTACATTTCAGTTTTCTACCTACTCAGGGAAAAGAAACTGTTAAAAAAACAAAAGTAAAACACCTGACAGCATTCGGGAGGAATGAGCTCTGTGAATCAGTCTTACCTTCCGAAGTTTCAAGCTGTTGCCCCTAAGGTAATGCTTTGCACGCACCGGCTGTCAAAACGAACATCTATAAAGTCACTTTTACTGACCTCAAAAATGCCTTTGACTGAGTAACTGGGCACTTAAGAAAAACCCATCTAACTCTGGTCTGTTTTGACTGAATGCTGCTGAGGGGGCTATTGTAGATAAAGCTAAAGATTTCAGTTTCCAAACTTTTTAAAAGTTCCTTACTGAGTCACATGCTGGCTGAGTCATTGGCTGGAAGTCAATAATCAATACTAGCCGGCTGTGGAAGTGGTGAAAGCTAAGCAGCACAGTCATCAGCACATGGAAAACCCCAGAAGGGACAACTGGCCCACTCCGCTGTTTCAAATCACCAGGTAGTTCAGTATGAGCAATCCTCTTTTAGTCACTGCCCCCACCACCGCCACCACTATTGTCTCATATCAACGCTGAACTTTTCTCTCATTAAATGACCTATATTAGACCAGCAGATGATACCGTAATAAAACCACCTGACCGTAGTACTGCTGTTTATGCAGTCCGCATTGCCTTATAACATCTGGAAGGATTTATGTCTGTCAAGAAAAGGTCAAAGGATTCCACAGTAATAAATACTTTTATAACTTTCTTCTCAAAACTGAATAGTTTTTCAGTTTAGTTAAATTTTTTGAGGACATGCTGCACACCATGCTGAGATGTGACAAGTTTTTGGCTCATAGCTCTTTGGGAATCTCATTGTTGGTGCAAAAATACAATTTTATGTCTGTCAAGCTGTGTTATTATTATCATATTTTTTTAATGTATAGAATAGGAACAAATGTGTTTTTGTGACAGGCTGCTAGTAGCAAGGTCCCAGGAGATGCATTTTATAATGGGGTCTTTGTTGTCTGTTATGTGTAGACAGAACACTGCTTCATCCCTCTATAGTTGAATAATTCATAGGTCAGTGCTTAAAAAAAAAACAAAAAAAACCCCCCCAAATATTCTTTTCTTAAAATAGTCAGGTACAAGGACTGGACTGAAAATGAGTGAAAAAACTGAAAAAGCAAAAGAAGCCTTCAAAAGATCTGCAGAAAGTCTGAAGACCTATTGCTTAAGACGGCTTTTAAAACATTACACACAAGTTTAGCCTTTTCCTTGGAAGGAAAATATACAAATTAAGGGTGACTCAAGACTATTGCACAGTACCGTATTTTATTTTATGGACTTTTTTCTTCTCTCATTTATTTGTCGATATTTGCTTTAAATAATTAAGATACGATGGGCCTTTTAAAACAATTAAAGTAATAAATATAATAATAATTTAGATATGTACAATGCCTTTCAAAAAATCCAAGGACACAAATATGTTGCATTGATAAAATAAAATGAGATGAAGGTACTTGCAGTATGCAGTGCAGTAAGCTCTAACTTGACTGGCTACAACAGTAAAAACTTTTTTTTTCCTGAAGTAAAGGTCTTGAATACATCATACAATGCTGCCATCTTCAATCACAAAAGTTGAACATCTTTTTAAAACCCATGAACATGCAGAGGGAGGGGTCTGCAAAGATTTCATCCTTTCTTCAAAAAAAAAAACCCCCATAAAATTATAAAATTCAAATAAATATTGCTAGTGTGCATTTTATTCCTTGGCAGTCTATTGAGACCTTGCATATTAGGGGATTTTGTTGATGCGCTAAAGGAAGCAACAGTTGCTAACATGAAGTAGAAATCTGACTCACTGAGACTTTGATAGTAACCTTTACTTTAAAATGTGGCATCCACTTTTTGATCTTAGCTGGCAGCAAGTCCATGCTCCTGCGGCACTTACTTGCACTGCATATACTGCATGCTGTATGTGCTTTATTTTAAAGCTTGAGACATTTGCCAAAACAACAAAAACATGAGCTTTGCATAATGTTAGTCAAACCTAATAATGTAGGCATATACCACCCAGTCCAGTCTCCTCATCTGTTTTAAAAGGCGGAGCACAAGTGGAATTGGGGATTTATGACAGGCATGTTGGATATGTACATTCTGCTGGTAAACCATCTACTTTACATTAATCTATCAGCCTCATTCTTACCCATATACATCCTCCAGAGTCAAACTTCTCTTGTGTTCTGACAGTGCGGCCAGTCCCTCAGAGTGACTTCTGAACCCAGATTGTTCCATCAGAGCCCCAAAAGCTTCGGAGCCCCATCCTGGTATGAGGTGGCAGAAGAGCGGGGAGAACCCTGGGGAGAACTGTGAAGAGGAACATCTCAATGTTCTTCTGAGTCTTCTTTTCAGTGGAAAGCACCTCGGAGGCGGAACGAAACCAACCCCCACTAAAAAATTAGTATACACAGTTTTGTGTAGGGGTGAAGGCTGACATTCACATTGTTTAATTGTAATATGTCCCCCCTTTTATGGGCCACTACTCCTAAGAAAGTTGTAAAAGTTGATGCTGACTGGTTCAGAGAAAGCAGTTGTGGATTGAACAGCTGGATGATGACGCAGCCATGGAAGCTCTTGTGCTGATTAAGCCTGACCTCCAGTGGCAATTGTGTGGAAACACAAACTAAAGGAAACCAGTGAGCTACTAAAGCTGTGCTGGTAACCTGTGGCAAAGAGTAATTGAGCATATTGGTCCAAGAATTGTACCACAGTACATTTTTGAGGTACTTATCATTTTCCTTCTTTAATTTCTGCTTTTGCTCCAATTCAGAGGGAAATACAACACTTTTCCCACCACAATTACTTACTAACGTGAGTGACTTTCCAGATTCGTTGTAGAACATAAAATTAATATAAAAACATGGAACGAATGACAAAGTTACAGTAGGATAAAATACTAAATGGAATTTGTGCATCTGAATACTTTGTGACACTGAAGAAGCTATCAAAATGGTTCTTCTGATGAGAGTGCATGGGAAACAGAGGGGTGAATTTTTTTTCACCAAATGCATTTGACATTAGGCAAACAATGTCTTCAAATGCTCAACAGGAATTCATTCAAATATTCCTGGACATGTGGATATTTGCATGTCAGTTCACACATCAAGCATTTATTTGTGTTATGTTTGATGCGTGCAATGTTTGTAATGTATACTGTGACTTAATATTTACACAGTCCGTTACCAAAACATATAAAACATATGTTGTGATTTGTCAACTTTTGGGCACTTCAGCATGCTCACACTGATGGTGAACTGTCAATAAGTTGGAGATAATAGCAGAAACATTAGCTGATCTGATGAGTCTCAATTTCTGCACCAGTATTTAGATGGGAGGGTCAGAATTGGGCAGAAACAACTTAAAAGCATGGATCCGTCCTGCCTTGTTTCAACAATCAACTGACATTTTTTGTGGTGTTGAAATGATGTGGGCCCCTTAGTACCAATTAAGCATTGTTTAAACATCACAGACTAACTGAGTAATGTTCCTGATCATATCCAACCTTTTATGACTACAGCGTATCCATCTCCTGACGGCTGCGTCCACCAGGATAATGCACCATATTACAAAGCTCAGATCATCTCAAACTGGTTTCTTGAACATGAAAGTAGGTTCACTGTACCCTAATGAATTCTATAGTCACTAGATCCCAGTCAAATAGAGCACCATTGGGATGTAGTGGGACATGAGATGGCACCATGGATGCGCAGCAGACAAATCTGAAGCAGTTTCATGACATTGTTACATCAACGTGGACCAAAATCTCTGAGGGCTGTTTCTAGCACCTTGTTAAATCTATGCCACAAAGAATAAAATAATTTCTGAAGACAAACAGGGATCGACTTGAAGCGTACCTATTAAAGTGACCAGTGAGTGTATAATAGCGTTAGGAAGTAATTTACCGTTAATGTACTTATATTGATTTCATTTAATTATTATAACAATGTTTTGCTAGTTTCCTTGTGGAATCATTCGTTTTCAAACTTCAGGGCTTATAAACATGTTGACCTTTAACTTTAAATGATGTGCTGAATGTAAAAAAACCCAAAAACTTTTACAGAGATAAAAACAGAAGCTGAGAAGTTTTTCAGCATGCACTGTTAGAATTTCCTGGTTATATGAACCACATTTCTATTAATTTCTATTCTCTGTTAATATCTCATCAGCAGCATGTTTATTATGCAACTTCTCAGACCTGAGGGGGTCAGCATTGTGCAGATGAAGACAGCAGAACATCGAGCACACATGGCTCAAAGTGTTTAATGTGTTAAAGATATTATCTAACAGTGTTGATTTTTCTTAGAGCTGCACTTTCGGTAGATTTTTACTGCAAAAAAAGAAAAAAAGTCTCTTCATCTCAACTGAAAATAGTTGATACGCATAACTGTTAAGTGAATATCTCTTCATTTTGTTTTCATGCTCAATTATTCAGGTGAGGAAAAAGTTGATTCTGTTCATGTGGAGGTAGAGTTTTCACTGGGAGACCGAAGAAGTCATTCCCACTGAAAACGCCACGTCCACACAAACAGAATCAACTTTTTGGGATCTCTTCATTTTGTGTTGTTGGTCAAACATGTCAAAACATTTGAACATGACATGATCCACTAAAAAATGAAAAAGAAATAACTGTGAAAATACTCAGTAGTTTTATTAAGCACTTATTTTTTATGTGTTTATATTATGTAATGTGTAGCAAAATACACTGCAAATACCCAAGTTTGAGCATCATTAATTATATGAACTGTGGTGCTACGTGAACAGAAAACAATGGCGGAGCAAATTTTTTTCGCTCTGTGAAGTGAAGAAAAACAGAAACAACACTGAGGGAAAATAATTATAGTCCAGGGTCTGGAGTAAAAAGTTCCAGTGTGATACCATTTGTTTCACTTTCTTTCTCTTCCTGCTGTTACTTTCCCTTACGATCTCTACCTTCGTGTTCTTTCCCTTCCTCTACCTGCCTCCGTTCTTGCCACTCCCCTTTTACAGAGAAACCAGACTTGCAACAACATGCTGAGCAAAGTCTAATTCCCAGTCAGGGAGGAGCTGGGTGTGTACACCAGAAATTTATGACTCACATCTTTGGATCTCTGAGCTGTTTATCACCTATGTGTCTCTCCATTTGTATGTGGTAACAAATGCTCTGTGTGTGAGACTATAAACTACAAGTGGCAAATTAATGTTATGCCTCCAATAACACTGAACAAAAACTCAGGTTTACATGCACATTTAACTTTGAAGTTTCCAATGAGAAACTCACCAGCTACTTTATTAGGTACACCTTGTAAGTACTTGGTTGAACACTCTTTTAAAGTTACAGAACTGCCTTCAATATTTGTAGCACAGATTCAACAAGGTGCAGATTTGCTGGTGGCAAATCTAAGATGTGAGTATCCTGTACCAGCACATCTCAAAGTGTTTGATTGGGTTGACTGTGATTAGTGACGGTGAGTACTATGAATTCACTGTCATGTTCAAGAAACTGGTTTGAGATTTGAGATTACATTACCCTCCTGCGAGCAGCCATCAGAAGATGGGTACACTGTAGTTAGAAAAGGATAGACATGGTCAGCAGCAATACTCGAGTAGGCTGTAGCATAAGCCTGTCCAAAGTGTGCCACTACCAGCCTGAGCTGTTGATATAAAGCAAGATAGATCCATGCTTTCATGTGGTTTGTGCCAGTCTCACCCTACTAACCAAATGTTACAGCAGAAATTAAGACTCATTTGTTTTTTCAGTCTTCTTTTGTCCAATTTTTGTGAGCATGTGCAAATTATAAGCTCAGTTGCCTGTTTTTAGCAGAAGTGGCACACTGTGTGGTCTTCTGCTGCTCTAGCCCATCTGCTTCAAGGTTCAACGAAGAAATGTAATAAATATCTTTTAAGGATGTTTTATTTTAATAAGTGATAGGCAGATGACTTTCAATTGTGTATTTCTTTTAAGCCCCAAGAGGGTTATAAGCTACAGATCTTGCACAAGTGCTTTCACTCAATTAAAAGTTAGGTTGACAATTTCATCTTAACTTAATAACGGGAATAAAGAGAAATCAGAAGTCCTTGTTTGTGCCCCTAACAGATTTCTGCCAAAGATAAAGGAAACTCTCAAAACCTCGGTGTGACCTTTGAAGCAGCTGTCACTTTGGATGCTCATTAAATCTCTGGTTGAGTCATGCTTTTATGACTTAAGAAATATTGCCAAGTTGTGCTTCATTCTGTCATGCTCTGAATAAGAAATTTTACTGATGCCTTTATTCCATTACATCTTAGTAATTGCAATTCATTGTTCGCTTGTCTTAAAGCTTCCTTGGAACATCTGCAGGTTGTTTAGAACACTAATGTGAGGCTTCTAAGTCCAATGACTCACAGGTCACACCTCTGCTAATTCTGCTGTGCTGGCTCTGTATTACCATCGCATCCACTTTAAATTCATGGATTTAACTTCTCCATCAGGTGATCATTTCTGTAATATATCTATACATCTATATTATTGCTAATATATATTTTGTAATATATCTATATTATGGCTAAAGCACTTTCTGGATGGATGCAAACTGCATTTTGCTGCCTTGTACTTGTGACATGTGCAATGACAATAAAGTCAAATTCTATTCTA
>VUQG01035690.1:0-10594 GCA_015106755.1 Etia nguti
ATATAGTTAGGGCTGGAACAGGTGACCCTGAATCCTCCCTTAGTTATGCTGCAATAGATGTAGGCTGCCGGGGGATTCCCATGATGCATTGAGTTTTTCCTTTCCAGTCATCTTTCTCACTCACTTTGTGTTAATAGACCTCTCTGCATTGAATCATACCTGTTATTAATCTCTGTCTCTCTTCCACAGCATGTCTTTATCCTGCTTTGCTTCTCTCACCCCAACCGGTCGCAGCAGATGGCCCGCCCCTCCCTGAGCCTGGTTCTGCCGGAGGTTTCTTCCTGTTAAAAGGGAGTTTTTCCTTCCCACTGTCGCCAAAGTGCTTGCTCATAGGGGGTCATATGATTGTTGGGTTTTCTCTGTATCTATTATTGTACGATCTACTATACAATATAAAGCGCCTTGAGGCGACTGTTGTTGTGATTTGGCGCTATATAAATAAAATTGAATTGAATTGAAATTGAATTACACCACCAGCAACCTCCACCAGTGAAACCAGGCAGGATGGATCCTTGCGTTCATGGTCTTTACAACAAATGTTGACCCTGCCATATAAATGTTACAGCAGAAATCAGATTTTCAGCTTCTTTTCTCTCTCCATCCCTCTTCTCCTCTATTTTGCTTCTTCTCTCCTTCTGTCCCCCGGTCCTGTCCGTTCTGATTGTAATAACTCAAAATGGAATAAATAAATAAAACATAAAAATAAATAATAATAATAAAGGTCAAATAAAATATGACAATCACGTGGAGTTGTAATGGTCTACTTGGGAAAAAAATTCTGTTGGGAATTTTTCTTGGCCTCCAGACAATAATTCTGATCCAAGTTCAAATCAGGTGAATGATCTGACAGATATTAAAACTTAAATATGTAAAAACACATTTTTATCCAACTGTTTTATTTATTGATTTTTATCACGTGTATATTTATGGTTATAATTTGTTAGGAAAACAAAGTGAACTCATAAACAAACACTGCGATTGTATTGTTCTGTACTCAAACCATAATTCAATCATTCACAGTGTAGGAATTAGTATGTTAATGTAATTGAAAAACCTATGGCCATAACCCAAGGTTAATGGCATCATCAAAAACTAATTGGGGTCATGAGTTATCAAGCCTGGTGTCCAATCAATGACACAGGCTTGCAGGAGTGGGTCAGAGCTACTGTAACTGAGAAAAACACTTAGGCAATTCCAGTGTGCTCTTCACGAGAAGCATATGTGAAGTGCGAGTTGGCTTGGAAGAGAGAGATCTCAGAAAAGTTGGCTACAGTCTTCTCACTTAGGGTTTCAATATTAAACAAGCTCTATATAGAGACAATTTAAGGCTGGGGCTACTCTCCCCACATGTTGGGATAGCTATTTTAAACTCTGTTATTAGGAATTATTTTAACTATAAACAGGTTTAATGAAAACAACACACAGCATTACATTTGACATGCAAATACCACTGATTGCTGACAGACATCATCTAAGAAGTGGAATTTTTGTGATTTGTGGCAGTTTTGCTGTTGACTTCAACAGCTCACACGAACCAAGAGTAAAATGAACTGTCAACTTTAATATCGGGGTTTAGTGGAGGTATGCTGATGCAGCAGGACAATAAACCTTGAACTAAATCTGCTACAGAAGGACTTCAAAAAAAATTCCATCTTTTGAAGCAGTGCGGTCAAAGCCGTAACCTTAACCTGACGTAGATGTTGTGGAATTACCTCAGGAGAGCCGTTCACACAAGACATTAAAGCATACTGCTGAGGTGAAGCAATTCTGTAAGGAAGAACGAGGTCCATGGTTCCTCTTGAATGTTGTGCAAGCTTTTTAAAAAAGCCACGTGCCACGATATGTGCTGATTGGAGCATTTTCTATCTGGACAAAGTGTTTCCGTTACCTCACACATCTTTGCCATTTCTCTACTGCAACTTCACTTCCAGTATAACGCATATGCACCTGCTCATACAACCAGGCTCTTTTAGCGCTGCGCTAAATCAATGCCAAGCTTCTGGATGCCACATTATCATGTTCTCAGAGCGCGATCAGTGGAGTATTAGTACTCTTCAGTAATGACACCTTTGGGGACGTTCCTGGCATTTAAATGAATGCACCGACCAACCTTCTCCCGCAGACTAAATGCCATCAATGGACTGGGAGGCAGGCCCCACAGCCTGATCCATGAGTGTCAATACTTTTCTTTCAGCAGAGCCCAGCCGACTCGGTCTAACTGCTGAGAGGGCTATTATTCAGAAGAGCCTTGGAGGACAATAACTGCAACTGATAGCCCTTCCTGCTGTTGCATCTTCATAAATCATTCACTGTTTACGGCTTTTTAGAATGGACGGTGATGAAAGCTTTGCAAGGTGTGAGAAAAGTTGCATATCTCACTGATTATGCAGAAAAAGCTTTTGAGGTAGATGTGTTAAAATGGCCAACTCCTCATATCAGTATGATCCTCGCTGCTCACCAACCATAACATTTCATTTGTCATTATATATCCACTGGATCACATATCTGGCTTATTATGTAGTCATGAAAGAGAAGTATTTAACAGTAGAAGCTGGTTTCTGCATATCTGCTGACCTACTTCCTGTTCCGTTGTTATCCTGCAGAGAGATGCTGCAAACACTTTGCCAGAAAAGCTCGCAATTAATCCTTTTGCTGTGCGCGTGTCTGCGTATTTTCGTGAGGGTCAGGTTGATAGTGGCGAGGTGCATTAATGGATTCCGTGGGTGTTGCCCATGGACGTTTCCACGCTTCTGTGGAAAAAAAACAAAACTGTGTGATGGAAAAGCTTTTTAAAAACCTGCCTGAAGAGCGAGAGTAGAAGAGCGAGGGACTCATCTGTGTGTGTGGGTCGTGCATCTTACTGTGACTGTCTGACAGTGCATACCACAAACTACGGGGCTGTCACCGGCCACACTCCACACTGAGGTCAGACACAAGGTCATCTTTGCATAATGCCTCCAATTTATGTCATTATTTGCTTTTAGGCTTGTGCAGACCTGAAGCTGAGCAGACAGACAGTGTGATTTATGCAGAAGTCTCAGCAGCCCTGTGATGAATTTTTCCTACCCGGTCGTCCCGAGTGGAACACATGGCACATACTTACATTATGCAGCAGAAGGAACATCAACCCTAAGCCACAGGGATCGTAGTTCTGCACAAATTTCTAATGAATTTAGCAGAGGTGGTGTATTTTTTGTTAAAATTAATGATTAAGTAGTTCAGCTCTATAAATTCTCTACAGGCTCCTCTTGTTCAGGGTTTATGTGTTTATTTAGCGAGGTGCTTGTGGGAGACGGGACACAAACGCCCCGCTGCTTAACAGTAGTGCTCATCCACCCCGAGACCCTCAATGTTTAAGTTGCAGATAAAACTGAGGGGCAGATAGCAGTGAAGGGGTGAATGGGGCCATTGCAGAAGCCCCACCCACCAGCCTCTGGTTAACGCACCTGCCCCCCAAGCCCCTGTGTAGTTCAGTATTAATGCCGTTACCTGGGTACGTTTTAAATAAGTACAGTCAAACAAGACTGTTTAAAGCCATTTTTCCTCCAGCATCATCTGCTCTGAGTGCCTTATTGAGAGTTTAGTCCACCTTCCACATTATCCCCAATTTTGCCTCCAAAGTTCTTTCTGTCGTCACCTGAACTAAAGAGCACTCAGTGATTTTAGTTAACAGGATAGAAATCAAGTGAATTAAAAGTTAGGTTTAGAAGTAAAACTAAAAAATGTTTTAAATCAAAGTCTTACTGAAAAACACATCACAATCATCGGCGTAGATCACAGAACTACCGCAGAGTATTTGCCTTTGATCTCGTCTACACCTTTTGCCCCAAAGTCTTGATAAAAGGAAAGAAACCATCTAACTGTCTGAAAATGAGAAAGTAAAATCAGGCTTTCTGCGACTGAAGTCGAGGCTGCGGGTCTTTAATGGATCCCGCTGCACTCGACTAAAACCTTGGCTGATAAATGCGCTCAATATATGAGAACAGAGGCAGATAAAAACACTGTGTTTTGGAAAAGCAGGTCTAGGATATCTTTTAAATTGTCACATTATTAAAATACACTTGTGAACCTCAGCTGTAATTACTGTTTTCACATTCTGCAGAGAGAAAAGAAAGATGGCTCCGCTGAACGAGATGCAAAAGTGAATCTACTTTCTTTTATTGCCACCTTTTAGAAATGACTGAAAAACGGGAATCTGAAAAACACAATGTGATAATTTAGTGTCTGGAGTACTGTTAAAATACAATCTCAAAACATAAAAGCCAGTATAGTAAAACATGCAAAAAAGGAAATATTGGATAGAATATACAATTTAGCATCCAAGAAATAAAAAGTATGTCGTGTGGTGTCCTTGCTTCACGTTTATCCAGAACTGTGTTCAAGTGTATTTGGTAGATAAGCGTGAAGGATGAGGTGAGGCGCACAAAAAAAAACGACAAATACCTCAACACGCAGCAGAGATTAAAATTCATGTTTAGAGATTCATGTTTTTGGTAACACAGCCTAAGAAAAAAAGCTTAAGGCAGCGAACAGCCGTCACCGAATCGTATCTTTGCTCTGGTGTTGCTACACGTGAGGCCTTCTGGGGCCTTTTTCTGCTGATTTCAGCACTCTTTAGTATCTCATTTCATTCTAATCTGATGGGTTTGTAAAAGCAATAATCAAAGTAACTCTTCTCGTATCTCTCTGTAACACAATTGTTTGAGTGAGTTTTTCCCGTGTCTTCAGCTCATCTTATCTTGTAATCCTCTTATGAGTGTTTTCTTCCACCGACAAGTTATCAAAACAAAAGCCCTCAATTTCCTCACCATTTAATAGGACACATCCCAGAAGAGTGTGCCTAACATGTTCTCACAGCTGATATGAAAACCCATAAAGGAATTCTGATGACTACAAGGTTCAGCTATCAGGGGCTTGACACCGACGTACTGGTGGGTCAAATATGGAATATTAAAACCGGTGCTCGGGGGATTGTGCACGAGAGAATAACAGTGTGGCAACAATCGCTCCTAAAAACACAGATCCATGTTCATGATTTGAAATGACATCAAATGACAGGAAAATAATTTCATTTAAAGAGGTTTTATGAAGCAATAAAGGTTCCAAAAGCTGGAAAAACTATACTTCTATATGATTGTCAACTACTTGCAATCAGTCATAAATACAAAAAACTAAAAATTAAGTGCAATCATCAGGCAAACAGCGGTTTATCCTAGCTGCAAGGAGGCTATCGTCTTATTTTTACTCTAGTTTGACTAAAGTCTCACACCAACCGGTCGCAGCACATGGCCCCGCCCCTCTCTGAGCCTGGTTCTACTGGAGGTTTCTTCCTGTTAAAAGGGAGTTTTTCCTTCCCACTGTCGCCAAAGTGCTTGCTCATATGATTGTTGGGTTTTTCTCTGTATGTATTATTGTAGGGTCTACCTTACAATATAAAGCAGATCATGACAAATGGGCACAATACAGAAAACCTCAGAAATGGTAACACCATTTTGCACTTAAGTCAGATTTTTATTTATATATGTACTGTTTGAATTTGAGTTTTTGTTATTGGCAGACAGCTCACAAAGGTGCGACTGTACCGGGGTTACAGTACGTAACCAATGGTTGTTTTTCCTTGGTGACCTATGAGGAATTAAAGTGACAGGAAATAAAGGGATTTTTAGACTGTGGGTGAAAACAGCTGCAGTACACAAAGAAAAGACAGAAAGCATGTAAGTCTATTCTAATCGACCCTCAAACTAAAATTCTGAAAGTTTAAATGATAATTATATGAGCTGTTCAAAGTTTTTTTGTTTGGCAGCCACAGCGGTATGAACCTACCCAGTTGGATCCCAGGGAAATCCTGGGGGACGTTGAGACATTGAACAGACTTGAATCAATACTTAGATTTTGACTGGTATCATCATGTTTTTCTTTCTTTTTTACAAACATAAAAACCATGTGTAGGATAAACATACGTGTTTATATTCAGGACATAAGATAGATGTTGTTTGCTTTGTGCAGCACTACAGGGACACTGACTCACTAAACATGAACCTGCAAGGAAAAAATAAAACCGAAAAAGAGCCAAACAACATTAATTACTAAAACTTGTAGCTAGCATGTGTCATACCTCTGGGAGTCCAGCAGATCCCTGGGTCTGATGATGGCCTTGACCAGGGCGTCTGGCCGCACTGACTTCTGAGGCGACGTCTTGGGGCTGGAGTCTGACTCGCCGCTCTCTTCGTCCCCCATGGCTTTAACATAGCTGCTGCTCCGCATCCGACGGCAAGGTATCTCATCGTCCTTCCCACCTCCAGGATAACCCCCCCACTCATCCTGGGGCACCTTGTAGGTAGGGGGAATAACAAATAGACATAATGGTTGTTTTTGCTACTTGGGAGAAGAGCATTAATATGCTTTCATCTTTTAAAGCTGCTATAGAGAATGTGGGAGACAAACAGTGAGCGTTTGGACGCATGTTCAAGCCACTCCATGAATGTATTATTCATGATGTTTTTAGCTCTGCTTGTTCCTCAGTAACTTCCCGGTTTCCTCCTTTAGCCGCTGATTGCTCTGTACTATAAAGCTGCTAACTTTGTGTTGACAGATTTTAAAATGCCCATAAAGCTGAACCAAACCTCAGACCTGTCACTGCAAATGACCTCTGTTATGTATTTGTCCATAATTTCATTCACTATTGATAGAACATATTTATTACTGCAACTTTAACAGCCTTTCCTCTCAGGGTGGCTCTCTTCAGTATTGCAGATGCCTGCTTTACATATTTCTGCTTTGCCTATTAGAAAAAGTGTATTTCTGGTACTTGGTGTAGTAGCATTCATTATGTAAAATTAAATTAAAAAAACTGAATTCACTGTATTAAATATTTTAAACAATAACAGAGGACGGAGGTTTTTCTTAAAGGATCAAGTCAAATGTATGAAAATCAAACGTTTTATTACCATGAGACTAAAACCTGATTTGCAAAAAGGCAGCACTAAACATCACACATTTCTTTCAGCAGTTTCACAACAACAATAATGAAACAGATAAAAACACAATAGTGAGCACCCTGCAGGTCAGTATGTAACACCAACACCACCTTTGGCAGACTCCACCTTATAAACACTTTTTGAATCCATATTAGTTTTTTAAATCTTGATTTTCACTCCTGCATATGCCGTCAGACTCCTGAGCCATAGTCTGAAGTCTCTCTACAGATTCATTATTCCAAAATTCACTGGGACTTAACTGAATCCATTCTGTACCAGTGGAATTTTCACTCACTGCAACACAACCCCAGTCAGGCACGGCCCTAGAGACCGAGTGGAGGCATCTGGCAACCACCAGTGATGAGAGAAAAAGTGTATTCTCCAATCAGCTAACAAGTAGTTGCTGGCAATAGCAACGTGAAACTGGTTGCAAAGATCTATGTGGAAAACCTGCGGTTGCTTGTAGAGATGGACCGATCCGATATTATCGGTCCAATACTGACCTAAATTACTGGATCGGATATCGGAGAGAAATAATAATCCGATCCACTAAATATCACAAAAGCACCTCACAAAACTTGCGACATGGCGTAACCCAGCTTATGACCTTAGCACGTCGGAGCAGTATGCGTCACGTGATAGAGCGGCTGTGGCATGCAAGACCTGGGAGGATGGTGTAGGTTTACGTTTATTAGATTGATCAGTATTTTGGGTGCAGTGTATTTTTTGCATACAGGTACAACAGAATAGCTTTAGTTTTGTTTTTTTAAACTTGAGTATGAACTTATACGAAATGCAGCAAGATATTAAAAAAAAACAAACAGTTTTATTGATTATAAAATACACTATATCGGATTCATATCGGTATCGGCAGATATCCAAATTTATGATATCGGTATCGGACATAAAAAAAAGTGGTATTGTGCCATCTCTACTATAAACCCCTTGTTTTCTTTCAGCACCTTAGCAGATGGGTTGTAGCGACCCAACCCCACCCCTATACACACAGACTCTGCCACTTTCTATCTCTATCTCTCTCTGGGAAGCAGTCTTTTGATACTTGTACTGCCCCTGTGATCTACATCTCCTCCCATTGCTTGGGGGGCTTTCTCCCCATTGTTTCTATTGTTTGGCTATGAAAATGGGTTAAGAAAGGCAGCAGTGATGGACAGAAGGCATAGAGGACTACGAAAGAAGTGACTGACAAATCTAGATGGGGGGAGTAGTTGTTGGATTGTGAATACAAGACAGAACATGAAGAAATCATGGGGGAGGGTGGTGATTTGAGAAACAGAAAATCCCAGCCATGGGGGACCAGCCAGTGTCCAAACACTGATAAATAGGAAAGGTGGTGCCAGGAATGGCATCTGGTATAAAAATCATGCATGTGGACCATCAAGAATGAAGACAGATAAGGAGCAAGTCGGATGGAGGACAGTTAGAGAATCAGGAAGTGCAGAGGATTAGTAAGGAGGATGCAAGGATGAAGAGGATGGACAATGGAAAGGCAGTTGGTCCAACTAACGTTCCTAATTCTTTGTGTTTTGTTCAAAGAAAAAATAGAGAAAAGGGAAGATGAGTGTAGAAAGAGTCGAGAGCAGATAATTTTTTTTCCTTCGGAGGGTCACCCATCTGTTCCTGTGATCCTGGCCCACCAGTTATTCTCTGGACCTTATTATCTCAGTGCGCTAAACTAGACTAGCCCAGGCCATCCAATAATTTCATTGCACTAGGGCAAGCTAGGAATGTACAGCCAATAACCTCAAAGGTCATACTTACTGAGCGAAATGAGTACTCAGAATTGCATTTGGTTGAATGACGATTGGATTGTCAGAATACACAAATGGGCTAAAATAAATAAATGACGAATGGTCTGGCACAAGGTTTTGGTCATCAGTTGTTTCATAAGGTTCATGGACATGATACTAAAGGTCACTACTTTTTACATTTAAAGATGTGCTTTTTACCTGTGAGTGTGTATAACGTTACCAGTGATCCTGATCTGTAGGTTTTAATAGCCTTTGCATGCATGCGTAAAACTGTGAATTCCATTTAAACTCACTCCAGTTGGCACTCAAGTTTATTTACATATGAATCTTAATATGGGAAACAAGAAGACTATGAAGGTAAATATACTGCAAAATGTGAGAGCTTGTGAAATAACCCACTATTTTTTGGCTGTAGAAAGCACAAATATTCCAGTTACAGGTATAATGTTGTGAATTTATAGCCAACATTTATCTAGGGCCTTTCTCAGGTCCATCCCTGTTATTAAAGAAACATCCCTCTAGGGCCAGGTGCTGTTCCAGGTAGCCTCCAGCCAAGTGCAGTTCCAATAACAGCTATTGTCCTTTATGTGCTGCTAGTATTCAAAAACCTTTGGTCTCAAAGCCTGAGTGATGTTTCCTTTTGAACTGCTGTTATACAGCTTTATTAAGTTTTGAAATATTTCAGAAGGAGATATGTAGAGTCAAAGACGACTTCCACAATGAAGTGGAGTGACTGATTGGGTTGGGCCAGGACAAATGCAGAGCTGAAGATCTTTCTGAGGGTGTCAAAAGCCTCCTGGTCAGAGGTGCTCCTTGGTGTTAATTGCGTCCTGTGTCTTAGGGTGAGGCTCTGCTGTGTGACTTCCACCTATTGGTTGCTCTTGTGAGCGTTCTGAGGGAAGCAGAGACCCTCTGTGGCGATTCACGTAGGTGATCATCCAGCCTAATGCCCATTGAAAGCTGATTAAAGGACACAGGTAAAGCATGGGGCTGGGCGATAGAGGGCTTTAAAAGCAAATAAAAGAATTTTAAAATGAATCCTTTTTTAAAAAAATTTGTTTATTTATTTTATTTTATTTTCAGTTGTTACAAATGGGACAGACATGACTGGGGGAAAGGGAAGGGAAAAAGAAAGAGGGAGGGAAGGAAAAACAGCGAGGAAGAGGAACGATGATAAAGGACAGAAAAAAAAGAGAAAAAAAAAGGGTGGGGGGGGCAAAAATTACATATATATATATATTAATCACCTGTTGAGATAAAAAAAGAAGAGACAAGCAAAAAGAGAGCAATATAATAAACAACATCATTGTGATAATCTGTGTATATAACAATAAATACTAAATATTGAATATTATTGTGCAGCACGTAAGATCGACAGCACACAGTGTGCTTGGAGGTAACAGCCAAGAAAGGTGTAGTTTGTGTCTGTGAGCACCCGTGTGAACACCTGTGAGCATGAGCGCGCTTGTATTCAAAAGGAGCGCACTTGTAACGATCTGCTAGAGGGTGTGGGGAGCCACAGCCCCGTCCCCCAGGGCATGAAGCAGGTATGGAGGAGATCCAGGCTCCAGACATCCAGAGACCCCCAGAGCGCAAGAATCCAAGGAAGACCAACGGAGGGGCAACCGTGCCACCCTCCTGGAAAGAGCTGAGGAGAGCCCCAGACGAGGGGTCATCCAGCAGCCACGGAGCAGAAGCCAGAGGGGGCTGCAGTGACGTGCCCGTGAGCTCCGCCGGCAGCCAGCTGTGCCAGAGTGGACCGAGCCCCAGGCCCATAGTCCGAGGGCACCCCACCCCCCGAAAGGGCCCGACCAAGCCAAAGGCGCCAGGCCCCGACAAGCAGTCACT